>VDFB02000015.1:432735884-432775073 GCA_007258455.2 Sequoia sempervirens | reverse complement strand
TCTTGTCGATGGGGATGTGCTCGCCGAAAGAATGTGATATCGGCACAATGTCTTGCCGAGGTTTTAGGGTCTTGCCGAAAGGATGTTAGGGCCCGATAAAAGTAGTTGAGCTCACCATAATGTCTCACTGACTGTCTATGATATGACGATAGCTGCAGAGACACCTAATCGCATCGGTGAGACACTTCCAGTGTCTCACCGAGATGCGATTCATTTCAGGAGAAGTTTTGACCACCTGGGAGTCTGCGTTTAGATCACTCCACCAATCAGAGAAAGCCAAAAGCAAGTCATGGAAGCTCAACCAGATGAAGAAGATCAACATAATGACAAGCGCTGGGGTATCTATTCGTGAGCTCAAAGAACATTCAAAGTAGCCTCGACACAGAGATTCAAAGATTGACACAAGTAGCAGGAAGGCGTGGGTTAAAAAGATGTTCAAGAAGGGAGTCCCTTGAAGGCAATCTTTGACAACAACATGGACACACAGGGTGCAGCTTGAAATTCAATAAAAAAATCTAAGGGGCAATTTTTTTGGGCCTAGGATATTTTTTGTAAGCCCTAAGGGGCTGATACAGTTTGATATATAAGGCAATTTTTCCTTTTTTTTGTATATAGTTCTGATTACACACTTTGAAGAGTTAGTGATTTTTTAATCAATCCTTTCTCAATTAATGTATTTTTTTCTGTAACTCAACTGGAATCCTGAATACAACATAGAGTTTACCTTGGAAGTTTGTGTTCATGTTTGTATTAATTCTCATTTTTGTATCTTCTTTTGAACATGCAAGTCTTTATCTATGTTTTATAATTCTGCACTTATGTCTTAAGGTTGTGAAATTAATCTTTCCTTCCCAAGATATGTATGTAGTCCAAACCTGTTAGGACTAAGGCATTAAGTTTGAAAGAAGTTGCTCTGAGAATAGCAATTAGGCTTTCAAGTGTATGTTCTTCCTGTGTCTGTTTCATGATTTCTTATTAATACAGTGTATCACCATAAGTTTAGTTCCATTTTTATGAATTTTCCTTCTCCCTTTACCATCAAAGAATCAGTAGTTTAGGTGATAACACAAAGGAAGCCAACCTTCTCCGGAGGTTCACTCCAATCTCAAGTGACCCACAACCTCAGAGTGATCCAATGTTTCACTAGAAAGCTCAGTTTACAACTTTTCATAGGGTGCATTTCTAGGTGACAAAATGCTTTAAAGCACGAATTTCTAAGTGGACAGGAATTTGTTTTTAACTGCTAGTTTGGTATGTAGCCAGTGAATTATAGACTTTATACAAGCCTTTTTGCATAGCTGGCGACTCCACGAAGAGGAAGGACTCCAGAAATCAACTCCTTCCATAGTTTATGAAAAGAGTTCAAACAAGAAGTAGCTCAGGCCTTTTTGAATATCTACAGTTGTCACCGCCAAGAAGACCAGGCAGAGCAACAAAGAGGAAGGAAATAATAATTATTCATCATAGAAGAACTTAGTCTACTCCTCCATCATGGGATCTCATTTGCCATACAAGTAAACCAATTAGCTACCTCCAATGGCCGCTCCAAGGAATCAACCTTTTGTTGCTTTTAATGGAGGGAGCCCATTGAATTTGGCACAGAATGATGACATTCCAATGGCAGCCTTGAAGAGTTTGCCAACTTTCACGGGAGATGATCAAACTACCCCGATTGAACACATGAGAGATGTGGCTTCATTATGTGGAGTCCATCACATAACCCAAGAGGATGTTGCAGTGAGATTACTAGCTGCTTCACTGAAGGGAAGAGTTGTGCAATGGTATAGGAGCCTACCAGTTAACTCAATTGCAACATGGGACGAATTTGGAAATAAGTTGCATAAACAATTTCAAGATAGGTTTGAAAACTTATCTCTATTGGAACAATTGACTATAGTTAAGAGGGCTCCACAAGAGCAGATGAACAACTTCAACTTCAAATTTCAAAGAACTTGGGATAAAATTCCTGCAACGGTGAGGCCACCTCCAGAATATGCATTTTTATACTTTTTGAGGGCTCTGAACAGCGATATAGCTGTTATGATACAGTCAATGGGAGGAGTGTCCTTGCCAGATGCTTTTGAAATAGCAATCAGAGTTGAGAACAACTTAATACAAGCTTGTAAACTCGCTCCTAGGCCTCCAATGCCTATATTTCCAAAGATTCATGCAAACATTCCTTTGCAGATACCTCCTTTCACACCTCTACTAGCTATGCCAATGCTGCCAGCTGTTGTTCTAGTTGTTGTAACACAAGAAAATGTTGCTTCTAGTTCTCCAAATGAGTTACAGGAAATCAAAAGTCTATTGCATTCTTTTGGTAACAAGCTTGTAAGCTTAAAGAAGAAGCAATCATATAGTAGGCCTTATCAGCAGCAGAATCCAGGCTAGCAACAAGCATATTAAGGTAATAAACAACATAATCAAGGCAATTACCAGGTTCCAAGAAAGAATGTGAATACAAGGCCTTTTTAGTCCTACAATCCAGCTTCAGTTAGTGCTGTCAAAGAACTTGTTCCTGTTCAAAACAATCTAGTTGTTGATTATGAATGGCATTGTCCATGTAATCAGCCACATAATCAAGCCACATGCTCTAATGGCATCATCAATCAAGCTTTTATGGTGAAAAATGTTGTAGGTGCGCAAGATTTTCCTAAGGAGGTGTATCCACAACAGCAGGATCAGCCTGGAGATGATTCAACTCTCCTGAATTGGTAGAGAGAAGAATTTTGTGGAATGAACTAGGATGACACATCTGTTGCTGCTAATACTAGAGCCAAGAAGAGGGCTTTCGAGATTGAACAAGAAATGAATAAGAATAAGGGAGTTGCTAGTCCATCAAATCAGCAAGTACCACACACTTTGCAGCAAGGTTATGACACTAGTAAGGAGCAGCCTTTACATGCTTCACCCGCAAGTCAAGTGCAACCTGACCATGTTGTTGTAAAGACGCAGCCAAAGGTAAATATATCTGCACCTTTCAACATTGTTGAAAGTATGAAAAAGATGAATGTTTCAATTTCAATGTGGGATTCTTTAGCAATCCCTAGCCAAATCAATTTGTTACAGTCAGCCTTATCAAATCCAGTTAGTTTGAATCCTCCAAATGAAGTCTCTTTAGGCCAAACAAATCAGTTTTAACCAATGCACCTTTGAATAGTACCATAAAGAAAAGTAATGGTGTCAAGCCACCTCCTTTCTATGTTTCCTTAATGTGGGGAATAAGTTGATTCATAATTATATGGTAGACAGTGGAGCTAGCAGCTCGGTAATGCCAAAAAAGATTGCAGACCAGCTAGGTTTACAATATCAGCCATTAGAAAAGGGAGTACTTCAATTGGATGGGACATCAGTAAACACTATAGGTGTTATTAAAAATTTGAATCTCACACTACATGCCTGTCCCAATTTTTCAATCCCACAAAATGTGTTGGTCATAGATTTGCCTCCATATTTTGCTCTATGCCTGTCTAGAGACTTCACGGCTAAAATTGGAGGGTACTTATCTTCAGACTGGTCCCATATGCTTTTTACGACTAGGTATGGTACTAAGGTAACTATAACTTTTGAGTCCCTTGCTAAGGACCACATCGAACCTTATGTGCCATCTGCCATAAATGTTAACTCTATTGTTTTAGAGGATACTGAACTTGTTGTAGCACAAGAGTTTCAAACTATGAGTGTACCTGGGATACTCCTGAATTTATGGGCAACTGAGAATGTGGTTGATAATCCAAATGAGCATATTCAGGATGTTGGTCTGGGCAATTATGTATTGCATGAGGCAGGGACAGAAATTCCAAACCTTGAAAGAAGTGCAGAAAGTCAGTTTGAGCAACAGAATGAATTATGAGAGATGTATTTTGATGGGTCAAGAGGCAAAAATGGAGGTGGGGGAGGTGAAATGCTTGTATCTCTGCAAGGGGATAAGTATTATGCTGCTTTCCATTTTGCATTCGCATGCTCCAATAACACTATTGAATATGAGGGCCTTGTTGAAGGTCTAGAGTGGGCAAGGAAGAGAGGAATAACCAACTTGAAAGTCTATGGGGACAATGAATTAATTGTTAATCAAGAGGCCTGAATGTTGCTAAAAATGATGCATTGAAGTCTTATAGAAATAGAGTGTGGAACATGCTTGAGGATTTTGATGCCTTTAACATAGTGTCTATCCCAAGAAGTCAGAACAAGCATGCTAATAGGCTTGTAGCCATTAGGGCACAATTTGATATTCTAGATGACATTAGAAAAGAGAGAGTGCAGCAGTATGTGAAAGTTGTGATCAGACCGTCAATTCCTGATAACAACATTCACTGGCAAGTCTTTGATAGTGATGAATAGATCCTTTCTTTCTTGCTCGAAGAAGATCAGTTCTCCATGGTGAATCAAGCAAAACTTAAGCAACAGTATGATGATCAGGTCATACAGTTGAGGACAAATAAGTTACCCAAAGGTCTTGTTACCTTAGAGTCTATTTTCAATATTGATGATCAGCTTAAAAAGGGTAAAGTTGGATTGCAAATCAAAGAAGATCATTATGAGGAACTGGAAATTTTCAAAGGTAAGCTCCTTAAGATAGGAAAAATTTGTTCATATGAAGATAAACAAGCTTTTGTTGCTTTGTGCAAAGAATTTCATGATGTATTTGCTTGGGAATATTTAGATTTGAAAGGGTTTGATCCCCATATTGCTTGGCACACAATTGAGTTAGAACCTAATGCCAAGCCAGTAAGGCAGAAACAAAGGCCCTTGAATCCTAAGCTTGAGCCCTTAATGATTAAAGAGCTAACCAAATTAGTTGAGGGGGGTATTGTCTTTCCTATTAAGCATACTTCATGGGTTTCTAATCTTGTACCAATTAGGAAGAAAAATGGTGAGATAAGACTTTGTGTAGACTTCAGGGATCTTAACCGAGCATCTTTAAAAGACCACTAACCGCTGCCCTCTATGGAACAAATTTTGCAAGTAGTTGTTGGTTCTGAGAGATTTTCCTTGTTAGATGGTTTTTCGGGCTATAATCAAGTACTGGTTAAATAGGAAGACCGGTTTAAAACTATTTTTTTAACTAAGTGGGGCACCATGGCATACAAAAGGATGTCTTTTGGTTTATCTAATGTTGGTGCCACATTTCAGAGGGCCATGGACATAGCGTTCCAAAGCTTGATCAACAAGATTATGCTGATTTATCTAGATGACATTATAGTTTATTCCAAGAGAGCTGATGAACATTTGTCGCACCTTAAGCAAGTTTTTGAAAAGTGTAGAGAATATGGGATATCCCTCAATCCTACAAAAAGTATTTTTGTAGTTCATGAAGGTAAAATTTTAGGCCATATAGTATCAAAAGATGGAGTTTCCATTGATTCTGAAAGAGTCAAAGCTATATTGGAGCTACCATTAGCAAATCACAAGAAGGGTCTGCAAAGCTTTTTGGGGTGAATCCACTTTCTAAGAAGGTTTATCCCTGATGTTGCAAACCTATTACAACTTTTGAGAGCCATGTTAAAGAAGAATGTAGTTTTCAATTGGACAAAGGAGGAAAAGCATAGTTTTGGAGAAATCAAGGAGGCATTAGCATCTGCCCCAACATTGGTAAACCCAGACTTCTCTAAAGACTTCTTTTTATATGCTTTTGGTAGTAGTAGTTCAATCTCTGCTATGCTAGTTCAGAAGAATAGGGATAATCTAGAATGGCTCATTGCTTTCTTCAGTCAAATACTTGCTGATTATGAAGAGAAGTATATGTTTGTTGAGAAGCATGCTCTTGTTGTGATCAGAAGTCTGAAGAAGTTTAAACCTTTGCTTTCAAACAATAAGGTTCATATCTAGTTACACATGCAAGTGTGAAGGAATTTCTGTTGAATAAAGATCTGAATGAAAAAATAGCAGGGTGGATTACTAAGGTCATGGAGTATGATGTAGATATCAAGATGACCAAGTTGGTTAGAGGTAAGGGTCTCTGTGAACAACTTGCTACAGGGTTAAACAACAAAACTGAATTAGAAAAGGATGTTGTGTTTACAAATACAAATGAGTTTCAGAATGCTCAAGATGATGTGTCTATGGGGACAACTAATTGGGTTCAAGATATGGCCCATTTCTTACAGACTAGTGAGTGTCCATATGGTTTGAACAGAGCTAAAAGAAGATACTTCAGGCTGTAGTCCATACCATATGTGCTGATAAATAATGTTCTTTTTAAAAGGGATCCAAATGGCGTCCTACTAAGATGCATTCACAACGATCAGGTTGAAAAGGTGCTTCATGAATTTCATGATGGAGCTGCGGGAGGTCACTTTGCCCCAAGAACTACTACCTGGAAAATCATGAGAGCTGGTTACTATTGGCCCAGCTTGTTCAAAGATGCATATTCTTGGTCAAGAAAGTGTGTCAAATGTGCTTTATTTTCAGGAAAGGAAAAACTGCCTGCTATGCTCCTACATCCAGCCCTTCATGAGATGGGGCATTGATTTCATTGGGCCGATAAATCCACCTTCTAGTGCTGGTCACAAATGGGTACTTACAGCCACTGACTATTTTACAAGGTGGACAGAAGTGGTAGCTTTAAAAGAAACAAAAGAGTCTTTAGTTTTGAGCTTCTATGAAGATATAGTCACTAGGTTTGGAGTGCATGACTCTATCATTTCTGATAACGCTCTTGCATTTGTAGGATTAAGATTAACCGACTGGGCGGTTAAGCATGGCATCTATTTGAATACATCTTCAAATTATTACCCTCAAGGTAATGGTTTAGCTACAAGCACAAATAAGAACCTCATCAAGATCATTAAAAGAATCATAGAGGATAATCAAAGGACTTGGCACAACAGTTTAAAGAATGCACTTTGGGCAGACAGAGTGACCCCTAAGAGGTCTATTGGTAATTCGCCATATATGTTGGTCTATGACAAAGAGGCAAGATTATCCCTATTTGTGGAGCTTCTAGCTCTAGACATTGTTCACTAGTTGGAAATGTTTGAGGAATAGGACCCCATGTTTGTGAGGTATTCAAAGCTCATGGAGCTCGAAGAATTAATGGATAGAGCAATGAAAGCCTTGGAGTATCATCAGCTTCAAATGAAAAGAACATTTGAAAAGAAGGCTACAGAAAAAAAATTTCAAGGTAGGAGATCTCGTGCTGAAATGGGATGTTTTGAAAAGTAAGCCAGGCCATCACACCAAGTTCGATAACATGTGGACATGTCCATTCCTTATCAGAGATTGTAATGAGCACAATGCTTATCAGCTGGCTACAATAGATGGGAAAGTATTTCCTATCCCAGTCAATGGGATACACCTTAAACCCTGTTTTCAAATCTGATGGGTTTCCTCTTTTGTATATATTAGTTTAGGTTTTTATTTTCAATAAGTGCTTCTACGCTTTAGGCTAATTATTTTCTATTTCTTGGGTATTGTGATGGCATAGTAATTTCTCTTTTGTTTTCCCCTGTTGTGTTTACTTCTAGCAGCTTGTTGTGTCCTGTGGATCTCAAGCAAGTTGCGGCCATGTACAAAACTGATATTTTTTTTATTTTGTTTTATGATCCTTCCAAATGACTCCATTCCCAATGGATAGGCCTAGGCTACTGGTCTTCATGTTTAGCGGGAAAACATCCAGCAAAATTTGCTAGAAATGTTACCCATTTTTCGCTTATGGGCTCAATTAGGCAGGGTAACCCATGTTTTCAAGGGTTCTCGAAGACCAAATAAAGGAACACTTGCATCAGGATCACATTTTTCTAACTTGTTTGCTTCTTGTGCAGATGCAGGGGAGAATGATGTTTTAAAATTTTGGCACGTGGATTAAATGTGGCTCCCAAGAGGGTTGAGCCCAGTGTGTAGGTCTTCGGTTTCGGGTGGGTTTTCATTCTTTTTTGTTTCACCTTGTTTCCCCCCTTTTTTGTTTTGTTTTCCTTGTGCCTTTTTCCCTCTGTTTTGTCAGGGGCGAAACTGGAACCGAGACTTAACTTGGAACTTTTCCAAAAGTTTCGGGTACTGGTCCCATCCCATTTCTGGTTCGCCAGGTTTTTTGTGTTTTCTGCTTCCCTTTTCCTTTGTTCGGGCCGGAGGCGGAGTCGAAACCAAACTTGGAACTTTTCTGAAAGTTCCAGTTTTCGTTTTAGTTCCCGGGTTCTCGGGTTCCCTCGCTTCTCTCCTTTTCTTCATGACCTGTGATCCTCTTGTCTCCTTCCTTTTTCCCCCCATGTGTTTTTCCTCTTTCCTTCCTTCCTCGTATGTTGCCGGGGGTGGGATCAGAACGGAATTCAAACTTGAAACTTGAAGAAAGTTTTAGGTCTAGATTTAGTTCCAGTCCCAGTTCCGCTTTTTGCTTTGTTTTTTTCCGTTTTGGTCTCAATCCCAATTCCGCCAGGATTCATCTGTCTTTGCTCCCGCTTCCTTTCTCCCTTGGTTTCGGCTCTGGTTTCGTCTTGATCCCGCCCCTGCCAGTTTTGAAGAGTCTCAGTGAAAAAGAGTGCCTTCGTTAGGAGATGAGGATATCGCCCTGAGGTCTTGCCGACACTGGGAAGTCTGGATGACATAGAAGGTATAGTCGATGAGGTCTCACTGACCAGTGGAGCCTCCCAAATAAAATGCAGGATCACTGAAAGCTTCAACCTTTGGCATAATGTCTTGCCGAAGGCCAAATGTCTCCTCGACCAAAAGAAAGTGGCTCATCGCTAAGAGTTAAGGAACCCAGAGGGAAGTCTGGCCGATAGGCTAATGTTTCACCGACAATGAGGGGCCTCACCGGGTGTCTTGCTGAATGAAGAGTTTGCCGAAGGAAAATAAATTCTACAAGAGGTCTCGGTGAAGTGTGGGTGTCTCAGCGACAAAAGAAGATATCGGTATGACTCGGGTACCTCACTATGAAGTCTTCCCGACTAACAGAGTCTTGCCGAAAGAAATGAAGAGCCCGGTGGAATGGAAAAGTTTGGCGTGAGTCCCGGCAACAAACAGGTAGTCTGGCCGATAGGCCAATGTTTGGTGACAATAAAGGGGGGGCTTGGTGTAGCGTTTCCCTTTCGCCATGATGCCTTTTCGACCGATGGGAGTCTCGCCGAAGGAGACCTAGAGCTCAGTGGAATAAAATGTCTCAGGGTGACATCAATTAAGTCACAACGAAGGAAATGTAGGGCCCGACAAAGTAAAATGCATTCGGGGAGACTCAGAAAAGTGGTCTTACATTAGGCCAGATGTCTTCCCGACTTGATGTGGTCACATCGAATAGAAGAAGAGCTCGGGCAAAAAATAGGAGTTCGCTATGAAGTCTCTATGAAGTCTCGGCAAAGGCTAGATGTCTCACCGACAAGAAGGTAAAGACCTCACTGAAAGAGCTTGATATCACCCTAAGGGCTTGCCGACACACGGATGTCTTGCCAACTGCAAAGGAGCTCGCCATAAGACAAATCCATTGCCATGAGGTCTTGCCGACTCGGTAAGGTCTCACTAAAAGCCGAAGGAGCTAAAGCCCAAAGGAGAAGACTAAGGGTCATCGCCAAGAGTCTTGTCAATGGGGATGTGCTCACCGAAAGAATTTGATATCGGCACAATGTCTTGCCGAAAGGATGTTAGGGCCCAATAAAAGTAGTTGAGCTCACCATAACGTCTCACCGACTGTCTATGATATGACGATAGCTGCAGAGACACCTAATCGCATCGGTGAGACACTTCCAATGTCTCGCCGAGATGCGATTCATTTCAAGAGAAGTTTTGATAGCCCGGGAGTCTGCGTGTAGATCACTCAACCAATTAGAGAAAGCCAAAACCAAGCCGTGGCGGCTCAACCAGATGAAGAAGATCAACAGAATGACAGGTAGCGGGTTATCTGTTCGGAGCTCAGGAGCATTCAAAGCAGCTCGACTACAAAGAGATTCAAAGATCGACACGAGTAGCAGAAGTGAAGGCGGTGGTTGCAAGATGTTCAAGAAGGGAGTCCCTTGAAGGAATTTTTTGACACCAACATGGACACGCAAGGTGCAGCTTGAAATTCAATAAAAATCTAAGGGGCGCTTTAGTTCCATTTTTATGAATTTTCCTTCTCCCTTTACCATCAAAGAATCAGTAGTTTAGGTGATAACACAAAGGAAGTCGGCCTTCTCTAGAGGTTCACTCCAATCTCAGGTGACCCATAGCCTCAGAGTGATCCAATGTTTCACTAGAAAGCTTAGTTTACAACTTTGCATAGGGTGCATTTCTAGGTGACAACAAAATCTAGAAAAATATTCATTGTTAAACCTGTTTGCAAGTAGACCCTAAATCCTGTAGCAATGCCTTACAATCAAACTTTGAAATTTCAGAAACCCTATCCGAGACATAGACGCCCTTGGGGGCCTCTATCCTATTTGGGTGCCTTTGTCCTATTATTTTTTGCTCAAATTTCCATGACAAAGCTCTCTTAATATCCTCTATCCATATCTAATGTCTATTTTTCAATTCTATTTACAAAACTATATGATTATGACAATTTGATACATAAGGCAAGTAGCAATATGTTTCCTTTTCAAAGATGTGGTTTTGATATGGTAATGCATTGCTTGTATAATTACAATCTCCCTACTTATGAGTACAATCTAAGGAAATGAAATGAAGTCATTGACAAGAATGTTAGTCATTCTCCCAATCTCCCCTAATTGTGAGAGTATCTTGGCACAAGAGAATGAAATCATTGACACAATTATTAATATCACTCTGCCTAATCTTCATTCATCTCCCAACATCTCTCCCACTTGTGAGATTTTTTTGGTGCAAAAGGATACAATCATTTAAAATCATGGACAATCATGATAATAATAATTTTTCTTCTCCTGATACCTCTCCTACTTGTGAAGAAGGTATCTTGGTGTTAGAGGATCCAATCATTAAGCATCATGAGAATCTTGTTTGCTTCTCTCCCAATATCTCTCCTATTGGGGAAGATATTTTGGCACAGGAGGATGAAATCATTGATACAGTTCTTTCAAAAGATAGTAAGAGGGATTGCATAGATGAAGATGCTAAGGTGACCTTATATCCCCCCTCGATAGAAGATCATCAACAAGAAGTCAAATTCGTTGAGCTTATGAATGCACAATTGGCTATTAGATCTCCTTTGATTATTGGGCCTCCTCAAAATCCTTTCAAACCTCCTAAAATTCCTCTAATCATTGGACCTCCTAAATCACCTCTTATTATAAGACCTCCTAAACCTCATGGCCATATCATAAACTTTGCAAAACAACTTACTAGTATTCATGTGTCAAAGAAACCAAGTTATCATATTGTAGCTCACACATATGACACTATAAATAACAAGAAACCAAAACAAACTCCAACATCCATCCCATTTCCTCAACCATATCTCTCACTTGCACCTAACATTCCAAAGCATAGTGGTAAATAATTTGATCTTGTTGAGCAACTTCGTAACACTCTTGCTAAAATATACTTGTGGGATTTGATTCAAACATCACCTATTTACCATGGCATGCTTAAAAATACTTTTCAAAATGTTGTTATCCCTTCTAGTGTGCAACCAAATGATGTAGCAGCCTTAATTGAGGGTATGAATTCGGGTAATGTGGATATTGTTTTTCATCAAAATGAATTGCCCCCTTTAGAAATGAAAAAACAAAATGATGCCTTAATGATACTGGCTAGCATTAACAAGAGGGATTAGGTGTACCCTTATTGACAATAGTTTAGGTATTAATGTTTGTAGTGTTAACCTTTTGGATAGAATTGGAGCAGACAAGACTAAAATTCAATCAATTGATTTCTCTCTCTATGCTTTTGATAATGTGGGAAGACAACCACTTGGTGTAATAACATTACCTGTCGAAGATGGTAAGTTTGTGTTGCAAACTCCCATCCATGTCATGCCCCATGATCTTTCATATAACCTTCTCTTGGGTAAACCATGGATTCATAAAATTAAAGAAGTGCCTTCAAGGCTTCATCATTTAATGAAATACATATACAACAATAAGGTTTACATGATAAAAGTTAATCCTAAGTTTGAAATTTTTTTACAAACTGAAATAGGAATGACAAATCCTCTTAGCACATTGACACCAACTACAAAAGTGGAACCTTTACAAGTTGAGGATAAAGATGAGTGTATTTCATTGATGACAATGTTGTTAGAAGATGAGTGGGGATTGCTAGATTTCACACCTACATTCATGGTGGAGTACAAGATTACACAATCAAAATCAAAGAAAGAGAAAGAAGTTGCAATGATATCAACACAATCTACTACTGAGTCATCAAAAGTATCTGAATCTACAACTTCTAGCAATGAGGAAAATATAAATTACATATCCACTTATGATGAAACTGATTATGAGAAACCACCTTCTTCAAAAGAAATGGAAGACATTTATGGAAGAGGTTATGAACTTTTGAAATAATTTGGCTATAATGGAAAAGGATATGGTGTAAAAGAACAAGGTATCTATGTCCCCATAGAGCCCAACACGCAAGAAACAACAAGAGGTCTTGGCTATTTCCCTCCACACATAACAAAAACATCTAAAATACCTTCACTTAATCATGAAAATTGGTATTAGTTGCTCCTTGTCATGTGATAGTTATAGTATCATAACATACTCATTACCATGCATTGGGGTATAAACTTGGCTTTATGCAATCATCTTTTATCTTGCAAGGAGCAGCTTCCGCTCACCTTTGTCCCTATACCTAGAGGCAAGGGATTAGGTAGCCTTATGTTAGGTGCATTCCTTCTAGAGAGGGATCCCTTGGTGTTTCTTTAAAATGTTAGTGTAGCAAGCACACTAAAATTTTAAGGGAGGGCATATTATCCCCCGCTCATCATTTACAAAAGAAATGGTCCCTTCTTAGTGATGATAGCATACATCTCCTAAGAAGTGTGACCTCAGCTATGAAGTGTGGCCTTCTTGATCTATGTTGTGTCTCCATTGTGATGATATTGGGCTTGATGTCCTCTAAGTGTGTGACTTTTCTTGGCATATGATGTTCCCCTTTGTGGTAATACTATGCTAGTATTCCCTAGGGTGCGATCTTTTTATTCCTTGACTCGTCCTCTCTTAAGTGGTGATTTCATGTGTCATATTCCCTAAGGTGTGACCTTTCATGTAATGAGAAAATCCCCTTTGTTTTTTTTGTAAATCACCTTTTGTTGTGGTTTTGTTATAACACCCTTTAAGCTTTTGGCCTTATCTTGTCATTGTTTATGCACCCCCTAAGGTGAGTTTTGTTCTTCCCCCATGAGGTTAAACTTTATGCACTCCTTGAGGTGAGTTATGTTCATCCCTTGTGACGTTAAAATTTATGCAACCCTTGAGGTGAGTTTTATGTGTTCCTTTGTGCTTATGTTGGTTTTCTATGGGATCTTGGAGCTGGGGGCTTGTGCACTACTAAGCTAGATCCTTAGTTATCCTATCTCTTCAACATTTGGAAAATCAAACCCCTCTTGACATACATTTTTCTACTTTAGTGTGATTCTGAGTGTAAGTTCATACTCACTAGAGTGGGGGATAAATGTATTATCATAAATTATCACCTTTGATAATTTCACTCTGTGTTGGGATTTATGTTTCAAATTATTAGCTTGTCATATTCCTTTGAAGTTCTCTTGTTGTCCTGACTTCCTCTTATTGGTGGGACTTGGTTCTTTGTTCCCTCAATACTCTAAAAACCTTCATGGTTTGGTGCTAACAACTTTGTTCTATCCACATAAGTCTCTTATCGACGAGACAGGCTAGTGTTGAAGGGAGTTGTCCTAAAGTCTCCCTAATGCCACAATAAACTATCTAAACAATGTCAATGAGAGATGGTTGCATCGGAGTGATGTTTTTGAATGTCTCCTAGACATTATGATGAAAGAGTGTCGATGAGACATGACATGATTGATAGGACTTCGGAAGATGTATCCTCGACATTCTAGTAGAAGGCTGCAAGGACCTTGTCGGAGTGACTTAACACTGTTGTTGGGACGTTGGATCATGTCTCTTTGATATGCAAGTTGAGTCTGGTGGAACTTTGTCATTGTGACCTTGTGTGATCGCCGAGACATTGTGAGATATCTCTTAGACATTTTGGTTGAAGACTTGTTCATTCTTGTCGATGAGACTTTGGGAGGTCACCATGAGTTGGTGAAAAGTCTCTTTGACATGTAGGTGGAAGTTAGGGACTCGGTGTCAGTGTGACTTCAGGGTGTCACCGAGACTTTGGTGAAAGTATCTTTGACATGCATGTCTCTTTGACGGACCAGCGATACAGTGAGCTGCAAGACCTTGTCAATGTGACATTAGGTACTCGAGGAGAGATGGTCAAGTGTCTCTTTGATGCCCTGATGACTAAATGGTTGGCGAATTGTATTCTTGTCGATGTGATGATGTGAGTTCAGTGTGAGATTGTCTGATGTCTCTTCGACACCCGGTAACTGAAGTATTGGTGAGTCCGATGGAGTAGTGACTTGCATGGCAGTAAATACTTGTCGATGGGAGATGACATCGTCAGTGGGAGTCTATAAGATGTCACAATGATAGCCTGATGTGTTCCTCAATGATGAGAAGTTGTGTCTTCGACGAGGCACTGAAGCTTGTCTCACCAACGGAACGATGGAACAATGTAGTGGTGAACTCACTTGTTGCTAGGACAGTTCTTCATCGGTAGGACTCCAAAGGTGGTCTAACCAATACGATGGTGGCTGACTCGGTGACTTTTATAGAATGTCTCAGTGGGACTCGATGGATGTTGAGGTGGAAGATAGTGTTTGGTTGACTTGTTGGTTGTGATGGTTTAGGAACATTATAAGGGAAGAATGATAATTTTGTTGTAAAGGATGCGAAGAATGTGAACCTAAGAAGTCAAAGGGCTGGGCTAACTGAGAGGCTAGCTGGGAGAGAGTGAAATGGCTAGAGGAGATGGATCTGCACTGTATGATGTGTGAGGATTCTGAACAGTTATGGTTGTTGTCTATATTCTCCAGATGGACAAGATGTGTAAACTCCTATAAAGGTTGTAAGCTTGAATTGTATTGTAACTCTTTTGTTGCTAAATAATACAATGGCTAGATCTTTTGGAGTGTGGGGTTTTTTACCTGTAAGGGTTTTCCCCACATAAATTTGTGTGTCCAATTATGTTTGTCTTTCATGTTGGTTGATTCTACAAATTTGAATATGTGCATAGTGTTGAATCTGGTTAATTCTACATGTGCTTTTCTCATAAGGGTTAATGTGGAAAATCAATCGGGCTTGTTTCTGCTTTATGGCATAGTAGTTGTGTCTTTGAGGCAATTTGGAGGAATTAAAATCACTGAAGGCATTGTTGTTCTTAGATGTTTCTATCTAAGATGACTCAATTTCCCTTACAAGTGGTATCGGAGCCTTTTTTTGGGATTTGCTTGTGCTTGCATGTGCAGGTTTTTGTGTTGCATGTACTTGCATGTACTTGCATGTACTTGCATGGACTCACATGTGTCTTGCATGTGCCTGCATGTTGATGCATGTAAGAGTTCCTGGTGTTTCAGTTCTGTGGATTCCTTCTATAAAGATTTCTCAGCCTAGCAAGCTTGATGAGATATGAAGGATTTGGCTGATGATTGATCTTTTGGTGAGTAAAATTCCTTGCTCTTTTGAGACAACACACAGTGTGAAAGAAAGTGAAGATGGAAAAATGGTAGTTGATCATATTGTAATGATAAGGTTTGAGGCTCCTAGTTGGTAGCAAATGATCCTGATGAAAGGGGTGTGAGTTTATGCTTATGGTTGTGTTGCAATAGAGTGTGGTTCATACTGGGTGTCTGTGTGAGAGGCTCCCTGATGGTATGGAGATGACTAGGTTGTTATTCAGCCATGGAGTATTGTGCTTGTGTTGGGTGCTTTGACCTGGTATTGAAGGTGTTACTAATATTTAGCTTTTGGATTCAACTGTGTCAATTTTTTGTCGACGTTTCGGATCACACTCAATGATCCATCATCAGGAAGAGGAAAAAAATGAGATGAGATTGCAGAAAAAGTCTTAATAAAGGGTAAGATGGAGGAGGAAGAGAAAAGACTTAAAAAACAATAAAATAATACCAAGGAAAAAAAATAAACAAGTCAAACCCAAAAATAGAATTTGAAAGTGTTTTATATTATATAAAAGAAGAAGTTTAAAGGTAACTAAAGCTTAAACATAAAAATGAGGAAATTACAAAATAAATTAATTAATTAATGATTAAAATAAAATAAAAAGCTAGAGAAAGTAAAAAGCATGAAAAGATATCATAATATACTATAATTATTTAATACTAGAGAAACAAAAAGATTAAATAAGTTAAAAAGCACAAAAGCTAGAACTAGCATAAAATCAAATTCAAAATAAAAGGTCAAAAAAATAGAAAGAAAAACAAAAAGACCACAAAATAATTAACTTAAAATTGTTATATTAATTTAATGATTACAAAATAGAAAAAAGTTATAAAAGACAAAAACATAAGACTAGAATAAAATCAAAATCAAAACATAAGGCAATAAAAGAAAGAAAAAGAAGAAAATAATTAAAAGGAGACCTTTTATTTTGATTTTGATTAAAATAATTAAAAGGAGACCTTTTATTTTGATTTTGATTTAAAATGATTGCCTTATGTTTTGATTTTGATTTTATTCTAGTCTTATGTTTTTGTCTTTTATAACTTTTTGCTATTTTGTAATCATTAAATTAATATAACAATTTTAAATTAATTATTTTTTGGTCTTTTTGTTTTTCTTTCTATCTTTTGTGACCTTTTATTTTGAATTTGATTTTATACTAGTTCTAGCTTTTGTCCTTTTTAACTTATTTAATCTTTTTGTTTCTCTAGTATTAAATAATTATAGTATATTTATTTTCTTCCTTCATCTTTTTGTCCTCTTGATATCTTTTCATGCTTTTTACTTTCTCTAGCTTTTTATTTTATTTTAATCATTAATTAATTTATTTATTTTGTAATTTCCTCATTTTTATGTTTAAGCTTTAGTTACCTTTAAACTTCTTCTTTTATATAATATAAAACACTTTCAAATTCTATTTTTGGGTTTGACTTGTTTTTTTTTTTTTCCCTGGTAGTATTTTATTGTTTTTTAAGTTTTTTCTCTTCCTCCTCCATCTCACCCTTTATTAAGACTTGTTATGCAATCTCATCTCATTTTTTTCCTCTTCCTGATGATGGATCACTGAGTGTGATCCAAAATGTCGACAAAAAAATTGACACAAATGAATCTAAAAGCTAAATATTAGTAACTTCATGGACTATGGAAAACTCATACCAACTATTGAAGGCGTTGTTCTCTGTTACCTTGATTGCATGTTGTTACACCCTAACTTTAACTATGTTTTACTTTTTACTTTGAAGTAATTAGTAGATGATTATGCATGTTCAATGATTTGACATTTAGTTAAAATGGCTAGAAAAATCAATGTTTTCAGGAGTCATGCTTATTTGACTAAAATTTGACATGTGCTTAAAAGTTGTCAAGGTGTGATGATCTCATGAGGATTATGAAAATGATTATTGAAACACTAATCTTGTGTTGTTGATTGCAAGTTGCATTCAGAAAATAGGTTTCTGCTCTCTGAGAAAGGGAGGGAGAGCATCATCAGAGAGAGGGGAATAGATATAAGGAATAGAACCGGTTGTCACCATCTTAAGTCTATTTCTAGTTCCTTAACGTCAACCTAGTCGTTTTGGGGATAGCGATGTCGTCAAGGTTGAACTTTAGTTGTTTCACGATTGAGACAACTTTATGTCGAATATGTCACTTCTCATGCCATGACGATGTTATGTTGTGACCTCATTTGCATAATTGGGTGTTCATTTCTATCTATATTCTTGATAATAGTTTGAATTGGCTTAATAAGTCGAGGAACTAATATTATAACCTAATTCCTTGCAAAAGGAAGTCATTATGATGATCATCCTTGGGTTCGTTTTAAGGAGTGAATATGCCAAGTGACGACAAGAGATCAACGCCATCGATCGTGTAAGATTGTGTTACGAACCCTAAATTTTGGAATGATTTTTCATTCATATGTGTTGTATTTGGTGATACTTTTAACGACTAAGCCTGTCGTTGAGTCCACTATTTTGACAAGGCTCCTTTTATGGAGGGGCATTGATCATATGTGTTATGTTTGTTCAACTCAATTGAGAAGCTTATTGACTATTGAGATGACATTGATATGCCTATCTGTAGATGTCTAAATTTGGACAATTAATTTATCCAAATTCATCCCCTTTCGTCTTATTTTCGTTAATTAAGTAATACTCCTATTATTTAATTAATATCTTTAATTCTGCCAAATCCTTAAGATATTTAATCAATAATACTTTATCTCTTTAATCCTCCCTCCATCAATTGAATTAAATAAATATTCCATTTATTTAATCCCCTTTATGTCACATCCTCCATTTTTTATCTTATCCTAATCCTTCTTCTAATCCCATCATTAGGATGTGCACATGCCTAATCCTTGATTAGGATGTGTCACATCCTCCAACTTTTGCAAGTTGGCCTCTAATCTCTCTTAGCCACCTAACCCCTCTAATCCTTTCTATTCTTTCCCATGTGATCTTTGACTTGTCACATCAAGTCACATGTGAAATCTAACCCTCTTCTAATCTTCATTAATTAATCTAATCAAGTACTTGCACAATCCTAATCACCCCCTTTAGTCAACTCTCCCCATCCCCCAAGGAATTTTTAATTCCTTTTTATTCATCCAAGGCACTCCACTTCCCCATGTGAATTTTTAATTCACCCTTTGAAATTTAAAATTATTTCCCATCTCCCCATGTGAATATTTGAGGAATTTTTAATTCCTCACATGTCCTCTCACCCACATGGGGACAAGTACCTCATTTATGAGGAGATCTTGTCCAATCCCAAGGTACTTTGTACCCCTCTCCATGTCATGTCATTTTCCCTCCACCTCATGTCCACTTCACCTTTTAGGGCTATCTCACATGCCACATGTCAAGATGTGAGGGCTTGTGAGTTCTCAACTCACCTTAGCCCTACATCCTGATATTTGGTGGATCAATCTCAACCATCCATTTCTCCTAGGATTTCCCAAAAATCCTATAAATACCCCCTCTTTTCTCTCATTTTGGGGAGATCATTTTGTGCTAGCCAAACTCTTGCAGTTTTGTTTCTCAACCTCTACTTAGCCATTTTCACATTTTCATCCACTTGCATCCATCTTCACATCCTCATCTAGCTTGCATCTTGCCATCCAAGGAGCATACACGTCAAAGATCGAAGGGCCAACCAAAGGATCGACTCAATGCAAGGTATAAAGTTCCATTTTGTGGCTTTGTCTTGTTTTGTTTCTAACTTAGGCTAATCTTGAAGTGTAGGTTGTTTAAGTTGTTTATTTGCACTCTTTTGGCTTGTTGCTTGCTTTCTAACACCTCTATTCGACATCTTTTCAATCTCCTATGCTATCTCATCATTCATCATCTCATCATTCATCCTTTCTTTCATCTGCCCACTTCATCTTTTGATGATTTGGATAACTATCCCATCCCTGAGCTTTGTCTGGTCACTATTGTCCAATCCCATCCAACATCATCTATCTTATCACTTCATCATTCATCTATCTTGTCCCATCGTGTCAGTCCAATCATTTTATCCCCTTATCTAGGGTTATCTCCTCATCTTTCATCCATCACTTGTCTTTGGCCTTCTATCGAACTACGTTGCCCCTGCGCTTTCACGTAGGCAAGGTCGATCATTTGATCAGCCCCCGGGGCTCCTTCATCATCTATTGTCTATCATTCCATCATCGATCTTCATTGACCACTTTTCTCCTGTTCTCCATCCCATCTTGGTCATCCGTCAAAATCTCCATCATGGTCTGTCGTCAGCCTTTTATCGAACTACGAGGGCTCTGTGCTTCCACGTAGGCAAGGCTAATCTTTGATCAGCCCCCAAGCCCCTAGGTCGCTAGGATGTGTCAGCCTTGTGTCATGTCTCTCGTGTCGCGTCATCAAGCTATGCCCTTATCTCGCTGGTTCTTAACAAACAAGATCCACTTGTATCATCATATCCAATCGGTTCTGAATATCCTGCGTCATATCAATCTTTTAATTAGTATCCATTATTGGTCTCAACAGGATGCATCCTTCCTAACAGACCTCATCAATCCCATCCATCCCCCTGATTGATCCTATGGCAAAGGACGTTTGAAATTCATTGTGATCTTTTGATGCTTTTGGCTTTTGTTTATCATTTGAGCTCCCTATCATCACTTGTCATTGTCGCCTTGATCCATCATATCATGGTGTGCTTTGACTTGTCAACATAGGGGTGTATCTTGATCTTTTGTTTATCTTCTCGGTTGTCCCATGTAGTACCCACCAAGATCCCCGAGGTCTTGTATTATGCTGGGGCATCCTTGTGTGCTTGTGGTTATCCCAATACCTGGCCCGACCAAGGTCATCGTGACTTTGGGGTGTTGGGATAGCTTTCTTGTTTGTTATGTCTGTTTTTTGCATTAGACACTAATCTGCCTTGGTTCTTCATACCCTGGTGTCTTGTGTCTTATGCTATAGCAAAAATCAGTGCTCCGCCGATGGCAAATTGCATTTAGATTGCATTTCATCTCTCATCCTCAAATCCCCCCATCCATGCATCCTTCATCACGCTCCCCTCCCAATCTCCCATCACATTGCATCATCTTCTTCAACTCCCCTTGCATCATCTCATCCATTTCGAGAGCACACTCGTGTTCTATTGAACCCGCATGTCCTCTCGAGGGGGCATCCTTCATCCCTAATTTTCATCATTTTCTTTTTCCCTTCCTAGTCACTCCTTTGAATGACTGGGGAATATTTTCCAATCTAACCATCTTCTTCTAGGTTCTATGTTTTAATATTCTTTGAAATGATGCTACTTTGTAACACCATCTCAAAGAGGGGCAAAATGTAGATGTCTAAATTTGGACAATTAATTTATCCAAATTCATCCCCTTTCGTCTTATTTTCGTTAATTAAGTAATACTCCTATTATTTAATTAATATCTTTAATTCTGCCAAATCCTTAAGATATTTAATCAATAATACTTTATCTCTTTAATCCTCCCTCCATCAATTGAATTAAATAAATATTCCATTTATTTAATCCCCTTTATGTCACATCCTCCATTTTTTTATCTTATCCTAATCCTTCTTCTAATCCCATCATTAGGATGTGCACATGCCTAATCCTTGATGTGTCACATCCTCCAACTTTTGCAAGTTGGCCTCTAATCTCTCTTAGCCACCTAACCCCCCTCTAATCCTTCATTACTCTTTCCCATGTGATCTTTGACTTGTCACATCAAGTCACATGTGAAATCTAACCCTCTTCTAATCTTCATTAATTAATCTAATCAAGTACTTGCACAATCCTAATCACCCCCTTTAGTCAACTCTCCCCATCCCCAAGGAATTTTTAATTCCTTTTTATTCATCCAAGGCACTCCACTTCCCCCATGTGAATTTTTAATTCACCTTTTAAATTTAAAATTATTTCCCATCTCCCCATGTGAATATTTGAGGAATTTTTAATTCCTCACATGTCTCTCACCCACATGGGGACAAGTACCTCATTTATGAGGAGATCTTGTCCAATCCCAAGGTACTTTGTACCCCTCTCCATGTCATGTCCTTTTCCCTCCACCTCATGTCCACTTCACCTTTTAGGGCTATCTCACATGCCACATGTCAAGATGTGAGGGCTTGTGAGTTCTCAACTCACCTTAGCCCTACATCTTGATATTTGGTGGATCAATCTCAACCGTCCATTTCCCCTAGGATTTCCCAAAAATCTTATAAATACCCCCTCTTTTCTCTCATTTTGGGGAGATCATTTTGTGCTAGCCAAACTCTTGCAGTTTTGTTTCTCAACCTCTACTTAGCCATTTTCACATTTTCATCCACTTGCATCCATCTTCACATCCTCATCTAGCTTGCATCTTGCCATCCAAGGAGCATACACGTCAAAGATCGAAGGGCCAACCAAAGGATCGACTCAATGCAAGGTATAAAGTTCCATTTTGTGGCTTTGTCTTGTTTTGTTTCTAACTTAGGCTAATCTTGAAGTGTAGGTTGTTTAAGTTGTTTATTTGCACTCTTTTGGCTTGTTGCTTGCTTTCTAACACCTCTATTCGACCTATCACACTATCTATATAAGTTTTTCCTTCTAAATAACAAAAGGGATTTTTTTTAGCCACGACCAAGAAGGTGAATGTGGAAAAAGTCTAAATTCAAAGATTATTAAAAATCATGTTTAGATCGCGGGCATCTCACTAAGATAGCACGGGTTCAAACTTTGTGTTTGGGCATTCTTCGTTGAGGAACATGGCTCCCTACACGTAAACCAAAATATTAACTGACTTCAAGACTCTAACCACTTCTTGGAACTAACTTCTTTCTTTCTTTCTTTCTTTCGCTAACTACCTTGATGGCGGTTTCTATAACGGATTCTTGGTAGGAAGAGTGGCAATTTTCACGGGAAATTAGCTACCATTCCATTCAGGATTATTATCTTGCATCGCATGATGAATCAAGAGGGGGTTTTGAGGAAGCTTGGCCGAAGGAAAAATGGCATGAGGCTAGTTTTTTGAATGGGAAATATTGAGAGCCGTCACAGAAGAGGGAGTTAGTTCTTCGAAAGGAAAGAATCTGATCATTGTCGAAGGGTGGTCGCCAAGCAAGAAAGAGAGGAAGTTCACGACACGAGAGGCTCAAGAGAGCACAATGGAAAGAGGAATCCTTCAATAAAACTATATTGCATAAATTATGAGCAGGACAAGAAGAGATGAGGAGCATCTCAAATAAAGAACATATCCTGAAGTTAGGCATGAGTTCGCCGAGATTATAAGCTAAGTGATTTCTATTTATTTTTCCTTATTTTTGCTTAAGAAATACTTCGCTGGAATCTTCAAAATGTTCCTATAACAATGATAATGAAAAGAATAGATGTTTCTTTTGCATAGAAATCATACTATGATTGTTGCAAGGATAGGAAGTGGATATTTCTGTATGTTTAAATATATACGAACCACCCAAAACCAGATAGGTTGTACGTATATTATCCTTGATGGTAGCCCTTAAAAAGTTTGCAAACTTCACTATTGTGCAAGATAATCCACGGGTTGTGGAGTAGGAATCTTTTAGAGAGCTATATCATCATTTCGAATAGTGGCAGGAGAAACGAAGCAATTGGATAGTAACCTCGACTTTTAGGGAAAACTTAAAACTGTGTTTTTATAACATAAAATGATTTAGTGTTGAGTCCTCGGGACAGTGAGAAAGAGGCCAAATTGCACTTTTTTGTCTCTTGCTATGCACGTAAGTATGTGAGAGCACTGAACCAAGTAGTAATCTCACACAAATTTTACGCCTTGTAAATACTTCAAAATAGAATCCAACAACGATTGGATGGATAACCTACTGTGCAGGAAAATAGGCTAGAACCGAGACTTGTTAAATAAAATACAAAATACCTAATTCTTACTAAAGGTTCTTACCTTAATCTATCGATCTAAACATGTAGTAAACTGAGAATTGAAGTTCTCTTTCCCAAAATATTGTTAAGCTTCTAATAAGAATTAAGTGTTGGATTTTATGCTTCAAGTGTAGTCTACTCCTATAAGGGTGGATCATGTGATAGGATGCTTTGGAAGTTACATGCTTTACCTCTAAGGATCCTTAAGGACTATCTAAGATACTAGTATATCTTATCCATTGGCTTCATCTAGACAATCTAGTTGAGATTAAGTTATTGCTCTAATTATATTATGAGAGCATTGAGGAAATGTCTATATTATGGGAAGAAATGGATTCTCATTGGGAGCTAGGGTTATTATGTGAATGATCCTAAGCCAAACCTATGGTATTAAGTGTGTTCATAGAGAAGAAAACCAATTGACCTTTTGATAAGCATCTTTCTTCTTGTGTTAAACCCTCACGAGGATGGGTAAGCTTGGAGACATATTCAACTTCTCCTTTGTTCCAAGATTGGGACTTTTAACTAGCTCAAGGGTATAGACATACTATGAGATGGAAAGTATGGACTTAATTATATAAGAACTATAGAACTTATCTTAGTGCTATGTGCACAAGGGAATTTCATTATTCCAACACTCGACATCAATGTTGTAACCATCTATGAGAAGGGGATATTGGGAGATTGAAACTCAATCGCATGACTATTTTACTTATGATTGCCATTATAGGTATATTTGAAATTCTCATATAAAGAATGATAGTCATATGAGTTTATAACCTATCCTTACTCAAATGTGAGTAACCTTGAGTTGACAAGGAAGTTGGGAGATATTTATTATCTCTTACAAATCGAACCTATTAAGGTTGAAGGATTGAACTTAGTCAAAGTACTAGCTATGAGAAGTAATGACACTCATTAAGATATCAGATATCATGCTTATTCATGTTAAATGAAATGTGAATTGTGAAATGCTAAGTTGTCTGGGTGGACTAGAAGTAATTGCTCTTATGTTTTGCTTCACTATTGCTATTATCTTTGGAGAACAAGAATGTTTGAAATTTCCATGTATTGGGTTAGAGAAGCTAACCTTAGTATTGAACCAAGGAGGATATAGGGAATCTATAACTCTTATGTCGAATATGATATTGTACTTATTGATTGACAATGTAAGGTTGAGAAAACCATAGAATAGGACATGAAGCTTTATAACATCTTAAAAGATTATACGATAATGTTGAAACTTGATTTAACACTTCAAAGATGTTGGGCATTGAATCTTGAGAGTAAGTGACAAGAAGTCATAAACCCTAGATATTGCAAGAAAGCAATAAGGGACTTTTAAAAGGTTTGAAATCCCTAAATCTTTACATTGATTGAATATCCTAGACTTCTATACAGACTAGTTGAGCCTAGAATACCAAATAAAGTAAGAAAAACTATAGGATGAGATAGTTTCTAAGACGAGTAAGAGGTGTGTGTCAAGATGGAACGACCAATTAGAATGATCATACTTAGCTAGAAGGGATCTAGAGTTGTATGGTCGATTGAGTTTTGTAGGACACATTACTAGGACTTAGATGGTGAAACTTAACAGTTCTTTATATCTATACTCTTCGAGAAGGGCCGGGTCACTTCCAGTTAGGAAGTACGTGGGGGACCACTAGAGTCCGTGGTTGGAGGAAAAGCACTCGGATGATGCTCTCCCTCTATAGCAGTAGACTCTCAGAGGCTTGTGAAGATAGAGATCAACATTCCTGATGCAGTGAACTCCATGTTCTGGCTTACGACAAACAAAACCTATGAGGTAAAACTATTCTTGATGCTAAGTGTATCTTATGTGATATCAATGAATATTGTAAGGAATTATATTGATTCTAGTTATGATTACATGTGAATTCAAGTTAGAATTTTATCTGGAAAAGTTATACTTTATTCTTATGCTTACGCAAATGATTTTTTTTTAAAAAAATTGTCTCTCATGTTTACTAAGTTTATTTACCTTCTAGTAAATTCTTGAGTTTACTTGTGTATTAAGAGACGGGTTGTTACACATGTAGGCTATGAAGCTAATCTTTGGGTGGTCTGATAAATTTTGAATATCCTCGCTCTCTCATATGCATGTGCATGTTGGTGGTTTTGGAATTGGTCTGGAATGGGCCTAGAGTTCCTATAATACTTGTTCCTTTTAAGGATATCTTGTACTTACATGGCTCAGATTCATGTTCTTTGGTTATGAAGGTTTTATAGATTTTCCTAAAAAGTCTATGGTGATGCATATTCATGTTATTTCATTGTTCTGGTTAATCGTGATGGTTGTGTGCAGAATCTTGAGTCATCTAGATGTGTAGTGGATATGGGTGTGCATGGGTGTTCTATAAACATGGTGATTTTGCAAGTTTTACATGGTCAAGAAAACTTGCGGTTTTGTGGAGCTGCTTAAGGATTCCCTTGAATATGGTGCTCATTGTGGACATGATTGGAAAATTAGATTTGAACTTGATATGGTGTTTGAGTCAAATTGTCTACATTGTTATTCTCCTTGAGATCTCAGTTTTGCAATTTCCAGTGCGATGATGGATTTGCATGCTTCATTGATTGAATCTACGGGTTGAGCAATGTTGTGGGTTGTCTTTACCTACATGTTTGATGTGGGACAACTTGAAAGTGGACTGTCAATATTCATGAGGTTTGATTCTGTGTTGGCGCAGATCTATTAGCTAGCCTTGTCTCTGGTCACTTGTGCATTGGCGTGGTTACTTCTGGATGAGAGGAAGGATGGCGATGAGTACCTGAATATTCGACTATGTGGTCCTATAGCGTGTGTATCATGATGTCATGAAGAGTTTGATACACATTTTATTGTAAGCTTTTGACAATGATGGTGTTGTCTGCTTGGTTTGGAGATCTTGGTGTTGCTTGGTATTGCTGTCAAATTGACATGTTATTGATTAGGTCTGGAGGATTTTCAGATCAACAGATGTTTGGTCATGATGCTTTGAAAGCTCGGGTGTCACAATTCAATGGGAGCTTTAGCAATTATTGTGGATTCATCACTTGGTGGTGAATGATCTTCTTTAGTGTTGCAAATGTTACTAGGAGGAATTCTTAGATCTTGTTGCTGCAGAAGAGTTCTTTCACATTTGCATGGACACTATTTGAGGATGTGCAACATCTTGGAACCATGGAGGACATTTGGAGTCTTTGGTTGAGGTGTTGGTGGTGCTTGATAGGTGATGTTGGTTTAGAGTTTTGGCATGATGCATTGCTCTTGAAACCATGGTATGTTCACTTGGAGCATGGTATCTCCTAAGGGGGATGGTAAGATCATGATGTCATGATAAGTTCTTGTTTCAAATGTTTGGAGCTTTGAAAGTGGTCTATAGATTCTTTGTGTTTTGGGTGCATTGGTCATATGCTTGAGACCTTAATGATAATGTAGTAATGCAAATTGGATTTTAGCATGGGATGCTCATTTACAGGTGCTCATGGATACATGGAGAACAAGGTGAGGTTGGAATTCTCTTGAGATGAGAAAGGTGCTATCGATGGTTACTCCTGATGAAGATTTCAATAGAAAGTCCGAGGAATCTACACCTCAATTGGACATGAGTTCAACAGAAACCAATGAGGAGATTGCTCTTGGATGAGTCATGGTGGCTTGTATATCTTGGAAGAGCATTATCATTCCCCACTCTTGGTCTACTCGAAAATGATGTCTATCTGAGAGGTATTTTCCCATTGTATCTTTCATATGTGTTTTATGCTTTCTTTCATGATGTGGATCTTGAAATGTTGTTTAATGGCTCTAGAGGATTCATAGTGGAAGATGGACAACATGGTTTCCTCCTTGTGAATTTGAGTTGATAAGAACAATTAGGAGATGCTTTATGGGTGTGTTTTCCTGAGATGGAAAATGAAGTAGTTTGATCTTCTTTGAGAGGCTTACATCTATATGTTGTGTTTGATCTCTTGAGGTTGAATGAGTTTGGATGTTGTTATAGCTTTTATCTTGGGGTTGTGAAAGAGATCTTACTTGACACAACTAAAATTTAGAGGTGTATGTAGGAGGATGCTACATGTTTATGATTTGCAATTTTTTTCTTTAGTCTGGTTCTTCTTCCTATATGTTCAAACTCATATGACTTTAGATGTGAGATTTCTATATAGAGCCATGATGATCACTAGTTTGTGGTTATGTGTTGTCACTTGGGTGATGAAATGGAGGTTCTTGTGTCTCTTTCTTCTATCAGATATGGAGAACATGAGAGAGCTATGGAAGACTCTTGAGAGAGATGTTTCTTGTAGCAATTGGTTGTAGGTTTTGCAGATCTTTGTGGATGTTTCCTTGGTACTACATGGTTACACTTTCTATGTGATTTCATTGGTAGACTTTCAATGCCTTTGATCTTTCAGATTTGGCATTACCCATGCAATGGGAGTTTTTGGTTGTGCTTTGTATTCTTTGACTAGTTGGCACATGGAGCTTTATTTTGCAGTTAATGGGTTGGCTATGAAATGGCATGAGTTTACTAATGAGGATACCTTGAAGGTATGTGAGATTGGATGGATAACACATCTTGTGGGTGTTATTTTCAGTCATGTGGGTTGATTAGTTGGATGGGAGTAGACGGTTTTTTGGTTGTTGTTCTAGCTAATGTTCTATCTTGTTTCTGGAGAATGGCTTCACGATTGTGTTTTGGTTGGGGCTTTGAAGTTGGTGCTTTTGTACAAGCTATGAGCACAATGGAGTGGTGGCAAGTAATCATTGCTACAAGTTGGGCCCAGAGATGGTTTTCTCTCAGACTGGTGCATATACACCATGGCATGTTTCTTTCCTTTAGAGGATGGCTAGAACAGTTACCTGAGATGGTGGACATTACAGAATGTTGTTGCATATGTCTTGAGATAGGGACTTCGATCTGTGATTGGTAGAAGCCAATAAGTTCTTCGTCAAGTGGGAGCATGTTGGGATTTATGTCTCAAATTATTGGCTTTCCATATTCCTTTGAAGTTCTCTTGTCAGCCTGACTTCCTCTTATCAGCGGGACTTGGTTCTTTGTTCCCTCGATACTCCAAAAACCTTCACGATTTGGCGCTAACAACTTTGTTCTATCTGCAGAAGTGTCTTATTGGTGAGACAAGTTGGTGTCAAAGGGAGTTCTCCTAAAGTATCCTTGACACCACAATAAACCGTCTAAACAATGTTGGTGAGAGATGGTTGCATCGGCGTGAGGTTTTTGAATGTCTCTTAGACATTCCAACAAAAGAGTGTCAGCGAGACATGGCGTAATCGACAGGACTTCGGAAGATGTCTCCTCGACATTTCGGTAGAAGGTTGCAAGGACCTTGTCAGATTGACTTAAATTTGTCACTGGACGTTGGATTGTGTCTCTTCAACATGCAGGTTGAGTCTGGAGGAACCTTTTCGCTATGATGTTGTGTGATCGTTGAGACATTGTGAGATGTCTCTTAGACATGCCGGTTGAAGACTTGTTTGTTCCTATCGATGAGACTTCAAGAGGTCATCGTGAGTTGGTGAAAATTATCTTTGAAATGTAGGTGGAAGTTAGGGACTCGGTGTTAGTGTGACTTCAGGGTGTTGCTGAGACTTTGGTGAAAGTCTCTTCAACATGCATGTCTCTTCGACGAACTAGCAGTACAGTGAGCTGCAAGACCTTGTCGATGTGACATCGAGTGCTCAAGGAGAGATGGTCAAGTGTCTCTTCGACAATCCAATGACTGAATGGTTGGTGAACTGGATGCTTGTCGATGTGACGATGCAAGTTCAATGTGAGATTGTCTGATGTCTCTTCGACACCTGGTAACTGAATTCTTGGTGAGTCTGATGGAGCAGTGACTTGCATGGCGGTAAAGACTTATCAGTGGGAGATGAAATTATCATTGGGAATCTGTAAGATGTCACAATGACAGCCCAATGTGTAGCACTGGATCCTCATCAATGAGAAGTTGTGTCTTCGGTGAGACACTGAAGCTTTTCTCACTGACGAAACAATGGAACAATGCAGTGGTGAACTCACTTGTCATTGGGACAGTGCTTCATCGATAAGACTCTAAAGATGGTCTAACCAATACGATGATGGCTAACTCGGTGACCTATATAGAATGCCTCAGTGGGACCCGATGGATGTTGAGGTGGAAAATGGTGTTCGACTGACTTGTTGGTTGTGATGGTTTAGGAATGTTATAAGGGTAGAATGAGAATATTGTTGTAAAGGATGTGAAGAATGTGAACTTGAGAAGCTGAAAGGCTAGGTTAGGTGAGAGGTTGGTTGGGAGAGAGTCGACTAGTTAGAGGAGATGGATTTGCAATGTATGTTGTGCAAGGATTTTGAATAGTTACAGTTGTTTTTATTCTCCGAATGGACAAGATGTGTAAACTCCTGTAAAGGTTGTAAGCCTGGATTTTACTGTAACTCTTTTGTTGCTAAATAATACAATGGCTAGATCTTTTGGAGTGTGGGGTTTTTTACCCGTAACGTTTTTCCCCACGTAAATCTTTGTGTCCATTTATGTTTTTCTTTCATGTTGGTTGATTCTGCAAATTTGAATCTATGTATAGTGTTGAATCTAGTTAATTTTGCATGTGCTTTTCTCAGAAGGGTTAATGTGGGAAATCAACTATGCCTATTTCCACTTTATGGCATAGTGGTTGTGTCTTTGAGGTAATTTGAAGGAATTAAAATCACTGAAGGCACTGTTGTTCTTAGATGTTTCTATCTGAGATGACCCGATTTCCCTTACACTATGTTTTTTCCCCCTTAATTTACTAAACCTAATTAAGCACCTAAGTTCCTAAATTATGCATTTTGGGGCCCATTTGTACCATTTTTTGAGAAATTGCAAGCATTGAACAAATGTATCCAATTGATATTTTTCCCTCGACACTTAATGTCTTGGAAAATAAGGCTCGTACCCATATGCCCTTGGGCGTATGGGTGCCCTTATTTTTCTAGGTACTAATTTTGGATATGTCGGTGTCAATATTTTAACATTCAAAATTCAAGTTGCAAATGTCAATTTTTGGGATTTAGTTTTCAAGAAACTAGAGAAATGTTTATAAATACCTAGTTATTACATTATTTGAAATCTAACAAAAAACCAATTAGAAAACTCATGATCAAGAGCACTATCAAGAAAGTCAAGAGTAGCATTTTAGAGCTTTATTATAGCAATTCAATATCCTAACATCATATCAAATCTTATGTGAGTTCATATGTGTTTATATTATCATTATTTGTGAAGACTAACCCTTGTAGTAGGTCTCCAAGCAATTCTAGCAATCAAGCAAGAAAGATCTAAGACCTTAAGGTGATGTGTATGACTTCAGTCCTTCAAGGAAGCCATTGAAGGGTGGTGAGTTGTAATTTTTTTTTTATTCATCATTCTTTCCTATCACTTATCCATTTTTATCATTGCCATTTCCATTATGGAAGTGGAAACACTAATATTGGCTTTGACTGAGGCAAGCCCCTAAATAGAACACCCCTTTCCTTCTCTTTGAATGTTCAAGTTTTATGCTTGAAGGGGATTGAAAGAAGTTTGAAGACAAGTTGTTCATTTTTGTAATTGAAGCCCTACACCTTGTCAACTCACAGAAACTCACCTACAAAATTATTCGATAGTGTTATGACAACTATGCAAGAGAAAATGAAGATCACAAATCTAGCATTAGAGTACTGCAAAAATGAAGTTAAAGAGGCATACAAGGACTCAAACGCCCTTGGGAAACTCTGTCCTCCTTTATAGATGGACATCAAATTTTTGGGCAAGTACACAATCCTATGCACTTCCCAAATCTGCCTGTAATTCATTGTTTTTGTTTATCAATTGTCAGATTCTTGCAATTTTGATATTATGGCACATAATATAATTAGGTTAATCATAGTCAATCAATTCCAAATTATTCCAATCCTCAATAAGATGGAGATCAATGTCTGATTAGCTCATTTTAATAGTTGAAAGTCAATCTATATGCCTTGTTGATCTCCATTTTAATAGAACCCTAGAAAAGGAGGCAATCAACCCTAGGTTTTATACGTTAAAAACTTAGGCTTCTCTTTTTCTATGTTTCAATGATGAAGTAAGAACACTAGATGATTCGTTTGATGTTGGTTCAGAGGAATTAGGAAAACTGATGCCATTGGCAATGCAAAGTTGCTACAACTGATGAAGTTTATAAAGAAGTTTCAAATCATCAAGTTATTTAAGCAAATATTCATCTATTGTATGATTTTTCTTCCCATAGTAATCACATTTTACTTTCCATGTATTAGAAGACATGATTTTAACCAACAAACAAACACAAGATTACCCCCCCAAATTACTCAACCAAGAAACCCCCCAGACAATATATGAGGTTGGCACTATATGCTTAGTGCGATTATAGGTGCCACTTGCCAACAACATTGAAGTGTACTTGATCTTAGTGCATACAAATGTCAAATTCGACCACAAGCTAAAAGTAAAATCTTTACACAAGATGAGATCAATCAGATGACACCATTACAAAGTACATGAAAAATTAGCACTTTAAAAAAAATCACCCAAAAATGTTACCGTAGGAGCAAGAACAGAGCCCCAAAAGTTCCCAAAATGAGGACAACTCAACAACACCTGTGAGAATATGTAATTTACGTAAAAAAATAGACATCAAAATCAAAAACAATTTTACCACTATGAAGAGCATGAAATTCTACCCCAAATAAAAAAATTGTTCAAGAAAAGGAGTATATATGACTAAGTTATGGTTTGAAAATTTCCCTTCAAAACCAAGATACAAATGGTGAGGGGGGAAAAAATCTTTGGGTATGTTGATGCAGTGATGACATCAATAGTACACAAAGTTAAATTTGATGGTCTAATGGCCATCAAGCCAAACTATTCCCTAGGTCTAATGGAATATACTAATGATAGAATATTTTGTTTTATTCATCGACGATGGAGGAATCTACAACAAAATAAGAATCTTTGTGATGGAATATTCTTTTTATTTGTTGTTGGTTTTAGGCGGGTAGATGAATGTAGTGGGGTCCATAGGTGGTGTGGTCGTGGGACCATGTGCCACGTGGTGTGTGGAAAGGGGTTGTGTACTCTATAGACCTACAAAGTACCCTGTAGTCTATAGGGTATGACAATTTTTTTATTTTTATATAAATTTTCTTAAAATTGAAAACTTTCAAAAAATAAAAACTTTTACCCCAATTTTTTTTTAGATTTATTTTCTTGCTAATGCCAATTATTCTGTAGTGATTGACCTTACGATTGTACAACCAAATTGGAGAAAAAAATTCTAAGGCATGGGGAAAGTGCTCCAATTTTCACAATTTGACAATCAATCTTGGGGTTTTTGAGCCTTCTGATGTGATGGTAGGGGCGATTTTGGCCCAAAATGCTTCAAAAATTTAGCTACCTTTTGGATCTAATAACTCTTGCCCAACTTGAAAACCTTGTAAATTAGACAAAATATTATGAAATTTGACAAAACAAAAGGAAATTTTGACTTTCTCTAAGTATGCCCTAGATTCAATGGTGAGGTCCTTGAAACCCCTATTCACACCCAACAAAATTTCACACCAAGATTGGTCTCTCTCAAATTTGGGAAGAAGTTTTCAACACTGAAGTTTTGATACCATGTAGGAGCTTATAGTGAACTCCTCAACACCCCAAGATCACCTGCAAGACAATAGAAACTTCTACAAGAGATAAATGGCAAAAATATCATACTATGATTATGGATGCAAGATTTCCAAATTGAATATGACAATATTACATATGATGTCTTGCTTATAAAGACAAGTTGTGAGATAGGATTAGACAAGATCTTGACATGTTTCTTAATCCTGTATAATGAGACAACTACCTCAACAAATATTAAATGACTTAGAACAAAGCATTAAATGCCAAAAGATAAGATAAGATCTAGTGACAACTAAACACTATCTAGAAAGATTCCCTACTAGGACTTAAGTGGACTTAACATGTAAATATGACCTAGATAGGTAAAACACATATTTATGCCAACAACAAATATGTCAAACAAATTATTTTTTATAAAATTTACCACCATTACACATTTTGGTGGAAATTTTCCCTCAACTTTAGGTGGTGGACAATAAAGAGGGTCACTAGAGCTAGTATTTGTAGAAAAAAATTTAATCCAAATTATGACATGGCTTATGATGTGTTTATTTTTTGAACTCTAGATTTTCTATAGGTAGAGTATAGGAGTATCAAAAGCAACTCATAAGCATAAAAAATTTAAAACATGAGCTATAATTGAATTTGATGTCCCTCATTTGATCAAAAATTGACCATTAAATTAAGGACTTTATTCTGCCTCCAAGTAGAAACTATAAAGAACTAACCATATCTAATTTTTCAAGAGATTTCCAAAAATGTGAACAAATTTAGAAATTGTGGTTTCAAAGTAATTTAATGAAAATATATAAAATCACAATAACTCACTCAAAATGAATCATAAAAAGCTAAAAAATTTACTCGAAGCCTTGAAAAATCACAATAAAATCCATAATGGTTTGTAAGTTTTAGAAAAATAACAAAAAAAATGACCCGAATCATTGCATTGATACCATTTGTTATGATATTTCTTGGAAATAAAATAAAGAATAAAATATCAAACCGCTTCAAGGGGGTGACCTCCAAAAGTTAGAGTACAAGAATTTGAATTTATTATTGAAAAAGTCTCTATCTTTCTTATTTATATATATAATTAGGTCAAGACACACCTCTTCATTCTAATTACGTAGACCTAAGGAATTAACTAGAGTTACTAAATGAAAATATCAAGATTAAGCATGTCAAAATTGCTTAAATCTTATTTTACTCAAATAAAAAAATATTAGAAACATAAAAAACCCACAACGCTTAGAAACACTAAATCTTGATTTAATGTTTTCTCCAAAAGCTTTACAAATTCACTAATATAAACTTAAAAAACCAAAACACTCATAAATACTACAATAGATTTGATCTCTCTCTTAATCATCATAACATTTATTCTATAAGATAACCAAAAATTTAAACTCCTTAAAAGTTAAAACCCAAGGGCAGAGGGCTTAACTTGATTGGCTAAAACATCATGTTGCACGCAAGAGGTCACAAGGTCTAGTCTCCCCCCGTCCCCATGGTATTGGAGGGTGTGTCATGCCAACACACCCTCCAATGTCACCGGTCATGTGAAAGGGGCTACCCGATTCCTGTAGACTAAAAAAAGATTAAAACCCAACAAACTTTTTTTAAATATAAATTATAGTTACCGGGAGATGCAAGGTACTAGTACTGGTACAAGGACGGGGATGCCGATCAAATTAGGGTGCATGAATTAAATGAATAAGGAGACGACTATTTTATATGTAAATGATTCACCGGAAATTTTGGGTATGAGGACTGGTACGTTGTCTATGTTCCTATAATAGAAAATCCCAACAACTATAAATATTGACATAATTAAGTTTGTGACCATTAACTCAAATTTCAAGCCCATTCAAAATCTCTCATGAATTTATGACCAACAAGAAGTGGAAATTTTCATCTTAGCTATCCAAATTCCCACATTATGTTGAATTGAAGTCATTGGAGCGATAAAAAGCATGATGAATGGCGGACAAAGGGAGACAGTAATGACAAGTCCTCAAACCCCGCATTTTCCTCAATGTGGCCGACCACCCTTCTCTACTTTCCCGACGCCGCATATTCATTTTCTGTCAGTTGACTGAAAATGAGACCGTTTCTCCGGTCTTGGTCGGTGGCCGCTTTTCTCGCGGCGGTCATTGTCATAATTTCTAATCCATGTGCCTCAGATTTGACGGCTATGACATCGGACGTTATTTTCTAATATTAAATTATTTTCACATTTAAATCGGCTCCAACTATTTATAGGTGTTATATGAAATTAGTTTATTTATTTTCTTGAATAAGTTTGACATTTAAATTTATAAACAAAGTGATTAGAATTGAATGGTTGGATCTTTCCTCATACATGTCACACATCAACAAGAAATGCGAAAAATGTGGGCATCAAAGAAATTCAATTTATTTTAGTTGTATATTAATGAAGGTTTGATGGTTTATATTTACTTGTAATTTTGAGGGCTAGACTACGTGCATGGATATACTTTTTTAGATAACATTCAATTGGTTCTTGTGATATTTCTATCATGATTCAATCGTGTAGTTTTACGAGTTAAACTCATTGATCCATGTTTCATGAGTAGTGTGGTTCACAAGAACCCATCTCATGATAATGAATGGTCCACTTAACACTCATTGCATCTAGGTGATGCTCACATAGGCGAAACATTGGGTCTTCCCAGGAGGTCACCATTCTAGTACTACTCCAGCTCAAGCGCGCTATGGAAAATACCTCATACTTATAAATTGGTTCTTTTGAAGAATTTGCTCGGTATTGGCTTTCTTTCACATCAAAATATTTAAAATTGAACATCAATGAATATGTTTATTAATAGATAAATATAGTTCATCATCAAGTTCAATTGTTCAAGTTTAATGATTGTTAAGAGTGGATGGACATAGCTCTGGCCTCATAGATGTGGTTGTCATATAGACCCAAAACAATACTTTAGTGGCACCCAAGATTGAATATTTTACATATTCAAGTTCCTCTTGAAAATATTTGCACTTTCAAAAAATGGTAGGTACCCTATTTTGAGTATGTATACAAAAGTTATGGCTTAATTGGATGATGGAGGACCTAATGACCACTAAAGTGGTAGTTTCAAAGCTAGTGGGGTGGTTTCACAATCGTTAGTTTGTATGAAGGAGTGTTTCATAATTGTTGTGGTAGTTTTGAAACCACCAATACAATGACAAAATTATTAATCTACACAAAGGGACAATTTTGTCACAACAATGTGATCAAGAATGTGAAGAAAATAGTTTGACATATGATATTATAAATTATATTATATAGACTTCCTAAGCACAAAAATGATCCTTTGAACACCTATTTAAGACATGTTTGGGGTTGGAATGGATAAATGGAAGTTATTCCATAGTCAATGCCCTATCAATTGGAGGATTGGGAGCAATCTACCAAACACAATTCATATATAGTAAGAGTGCAACACACTAGTAACAACCTTAGAAGATGTTATCAAATTGCTAGTAGACACAAATATTTATAGCCCTATTGATAAATAGTGCACATTTATATATTTTGTACAAAGTCATGATGTACAATACTTGGTGGGCAAGGCTATTAATATTTGTGTCTATCAACCATTTGATATCACTTTTAGATGTTGTCACTAATTCTTAAAATGCATTTTATTCAAAATTAAAATAATCATAAATTATATTTGTTGTTTACACTAATGCAAGAGCATCTAGACTCACAGCTAATCCTACATGACAACAAAAATATTTACTTCTCAATTTTTATTAGTTTATGTTCAATTTTGTAGTTGTTTTCATATGTTTTGTAGTGTTGAACTCATTTTGTGTTAAGCTTAAGGAAATTCTTTGTGTGCTAGTGTTTCAAAATATCTTTCAATTATGATAGAAATTTAAAGGTATATTATTTTACTCAAAACAAATTTATTTTCAAGATCGTCTTTCATATATTTGAGCTTCAATAAACTAGATATAGGAACCTATAGTTATTAATTTATTATATGTCAAGGGGTTGTACGAACTGTTGTGTTTTATTGGTCGATTGAATATGTTGATAACAGTTTCGAGCTTGGGCTAGGATGTGATTGGAAGATTTATGTCTTTTCTCAACCATTAACAAAATTCTAAGAGATTATTTTAGAAAATAAAAAATAAAAAACATAATTTTTATGTAGCATGTATTTTATTTGGGCCATGAATTTTCACTCTTGCAACCATTTAGTGTTCCTTTACAATAAATAGGTTGTGTGAAGTTTAATGGTTTTTTAGGGGCAACTTTCACAACATATTTGGAGGTTGTTTTGTTAAAAATTGGAAGGTTTGAGTTGGTAGCTAGTTGTGTGGTATGGTGAAAAATATTTCTAAACATTCTAAAGTAGGACAAGAAGAAAAAAATATAAAAGGAAAAGAGGGATGATAGGGGTTTTGAAGAGAGTTATGGGAAGGGCATGAGAAGAGTGCAAAAATGACAATGAAAAGAGCATATAAAAACTACTAAAGAAGAATGTTGCAAAGCCTACCAAAAGATGATGCCAAAAGTGTAAAAATAGGGGAAGGTATATTGAAATTGCATGCTTGTTTGTAGTTAAATTTGATAATGATTGTAAAATATTTTGAGGAAGTATCAATTCTTTAAGAAGATATCTTAAATGCTCAAGCTATTGAAATTCAATAGGTTCTTTTTTAAGTTGTGTTTTAATAAATTATGTAAATTGTGAGAAGTTTTAAAAGCTACTAGATTGGGTAGTCTAATAAAACATCAAAGCTAATTTTGGGTCATGTCAAGGAGAAGCTCTAGGATATTTTATTGTGGGTGAGTGAGAAGAGAAAGGCCTACAAGCACAAAGGGCTTATGCCAAGGCATGGCACACAAGGGAAGACCCAAAGTACCAAGAGTTGGTGAATTATAGAGATGTCAAGAGGGATAACAATAAGATTGTAGACAACATAAATGAGAGGAGTACACATAGAGGATCTTAGTGAAGATGAAAGTAAAATAGAGGAACACAAATTAGAGGTGGAAGATGTAATGGATGAGCCAAAAGGGAGATTCTTGAGAGCAATGTCAAAGATAAAATCAAACCAAAATTGGAAACACCTTGCTATTGTGATAATTTAAATCTAAAAAAGATTATAAATTGGGTTTCTAAAATGGAGAAGAATTTTAACTATGAATCCATATAAGATCTAAGGAAAATAAAATTCTTGTAGAAAGCTAAAAGGACATGCATCCCTATGGTGGGATCACGTGAAAATAAAGAGACAAAGAAAAAGAAAGGAGAAAATCAAGTCATGGGACAAAATGGTAACTAAGTTGAAGGCCAAATTTTTACCAATAGACTATCAATTCAACATGTTCATGAATTTGTAAAATTTAAAACAAATGGAGATGAATGTCAAAGAATACATGGAGGAATTATACAAGCTCAAAATTTGAGCTAGACATATTGAAGATGATGAGGAAAATGTATCAAGACATGTGAATGGTTTGTGTATGTCAATTCAAGATGAAAATAATATGATCAAAATAAGGATAACTGAAGATATTTGCTAGTATGCATTGAAAGCATAAGAGAATCTAGCAAGGAAACAAAAATATTATAGATGAAGAGGAATATTTTCTCAAGGTAAAGGACAATCCAATGGGGGGAAGGAAACTAACAAAAGAGGGGGAATCAAGTACAACACAAACTAGTACTTACACTCAAGGTACAAGAGGAAGAGGAGATTACTCAAGAGGAAGAGAAGATTATCTAAGAGGAAGATATTATTATAGAAGAGGAAGAGGAAGAAAGATAATTTTGAGGTAGATGTTCAATGTGAAGAGGTTGGTCATAGGGAATTTGAGTGGCCTCAAATAGAACAGAATAGTGGGAGAGTGAATGAAGCAAGGAATTATGTAGCAAAAGTGGATGAGGAAAGTATGGCTTCACCAAAATATATAGAGGAGCCTAAGAAAGGGGAATCACTAATGTTTAAAAGAGTATTGTTAAAATTGAAACATGAGAAGACTTAACCAATATAGTGAAAGAATTTA
>VDFB02000015.1:432647859-432735784 GCA_007258455.2 Sequoia sempervirens | reverse complement strand
CCATTCTGAGGTGGTGGTCCCCTCAAACCTTGTAGGAGGGGCTTAGCCCCCCTACACCCTAGTGCAGGAGCACCTTGTTCACTAGATGCCTTTAATTGGAAAATTTGTAAAAAATGAACTTTCAAATGTAAAATAATTGTAAAAAGGTCTTGGGAGGTCATAAATAATGTATTTGAGGTCACAAATAGGTCACTAGTGGTTTGGTTAAGTCAAATTGCAAATAATGTTGTTTTATTGCACAAATTGCAAAAGTTACAAAACTTGAAAAAATACAAAAATGCAAAGGAATGTGAAGAGTCGGCTCGTTGGATAAGGTGGTTAGTTGGTTGAAGATGTAAAGGCAGCAATTGTAACTATTGTAATGGCTCTATAAAAGCATTGTAAAGGCCGAGGCAGGAGCAGATTTGTATTCTTGAAGCATTTACTAAATAAAATTCCTTGTTTCCTAAATTTACAGTGTTATTTTTCTTGTCCAACATTCTATAAGATATATAATTTGATTTGTTATCTTAGGGTAGAGAGTTAGTAACTTATTAGAGGTGTTTTTATAGACTCTATTCAGATCTTGAACAAATAAGATTAATTTTTTGTGAATTGTCTGAAGGAAAAGCCAGTCAAGGGTTTGAGGGTCTTATAAGGATTGAATTCACCATCCCACCAATGTAGGTTTAGAATATTGGTGGGATGGAATGTTCAGAGAGTTTTTAGTATTTTTTAGGTGATTTGTGTGTGTACAGAAATAGGGGAGACAAGGATATGGAGATTTGTTGTTGCTCACTCAGGAAAATGCAAAATTTCTTTACAAAAAGCAAGGCTCTAAGTTGGAATTCAATGCAAACTAATTTGGAGAGAGTGTGGGAAGTTGGAGCAGACTATTTCAAAGGTGATTCAAGATTTTTCAAGGCGGTAAGAAGATTGGAGAGGTTGTTTTCTGTAAACCCTCGTTTGTTAAACTAGTTTGGTGCATATATCAAGGGTTTTGAAGATCTACGGGTTGTTGAGCCATTTAGCCCTTAAAAGTGGTAGAATCCTGAGTTTTGTAACTTGAATTAAGATTGTTTATTGTCATATAGTATTTTGGAGTTGATTCAATGGTGGGTGCTTTTTATTTTAAGCCTATTTGGGGTCCTAAAATGTAGGACAATCAAAAGTTTAGTTATTTCTTTCAAAGTAATGACATCTGATAATGAAGTATGTAAATGTGTGCCTAGATGGGTTCCTAGAATAGTGTTTTTTTCATGAAGATTCATTGCGGATTGAATGGAATACTCATTCTTGACATGTTGCAATGCTAATAGGAATGTTGGTCTTGAATGCAAGGAACTAAAATTATGATAGAACAGTGATATGAGTGACTTAAGTTGTCTTGAAACTATCAAAGTAATGATGTTAAGTATGTCTAAATGTCTAGGTAGAGTTTAGGAAGCATAATATGTTGTTTGGTGCTTGGACAATGTGGAACCATGGTGATTTGAATGCATGAAATTGAAGTTCTGACAAAATAGAGTTATGGGGCAGTATATTTTGTTTATTTCTGAAAAAAGATGATGTTCTAAGATGTTTATGAGGTCAGTAAGGGTTGTGGATCTTAGTTCCATCAATGATGTCTTTGTACCTTGTGTTTCTTGAGGAGTGTTGGTGCATAGTTGGGCGAGTTGAATGAATTGATGAAATCAGAGTTTACTGATCAAGTTTTTGTTTTAATTCAGTCAAAGTGATGATGGATAAGTTGTATTAAAGGTCTGTGGTGATTTGGCTTATTGGTGCCTTGTGATTTTTGAGTGAAATGATGTGATTTTGAGGAAAAGATAAAGGAATTTTGGGTGATTGGTCAATTTGATCTTCTCAGTTGAGTTTGGGTCTTGAGTACCCTAGATGATTGGTGTTTTTGGTAGATGCTCTTGCATCACACCCCCCCATTAATTAATTTGGGATAAAATTGCATCAGGAAAAGTGACCAAAATATTAACTTGGAGCATGATTAGGCTACACATACCAACACTATGTACCTATAAAACCCCATAATACCTCCATCTAATGCATACAATTCATATAAAGTAGTTGAAAGAAAAGAACAATAGATTCCTTAAACCAATACTACCATTATCAATGGTATTAGAAAAATCCAACACCCCTATGATGAAATCAATTAATGTGACATGAACAAAGCCAATAATAACATCATTTCAATGAGAAAGCTTCCCAAGAATGTTATCCAAATTTTCCTCCACCAACTCACATGTGACCTACCCATTAAATGTAAAGATACTCCATTCTCCCTTCTAGTGTCTAGGAATGGAAAAGTGCCACAAATACTCAAATCAATTTATAACTACCATTATCACACTCCACTTCCCCTCTTAATGCAATTATAAATAATATTCCAAGCCAACTAAGAAACTAATAATATATCTCAACTACATGGACATCCAAGTGCCCAATTTAAGAAAGTCGGATATGAAACATTATAACACTAGGATTACAATTAAATATCACACTATCCTAACATCAACTCCTCTAAAAATTGTTTTTTTTTTAATTATTCAAGTGAATGTACATTTATATGTTGAAATCTATGATGCCAAAGGATTGAATTGTATCTTTCATCATCTTTTTCTGCCAACACCTCTTCTAGAATTGTTGCACATAACTTGTAAGTGTTTCCCTCTCTAAAACCTTTAGCAATAGTCCTTCCTTTCACCTCTTTTAGAAGATATCTATCATTTCCAAATTGTACCAATATGCCAACATCAATTTATTTTAACTAATTTATAAAATGGTTTACTAAGTACTTGGACATACCATACATCTCAAGTTTTCTTACATATGAAGGCATTATACATCCAAAAATTAATGTTACCCACTCCTAGATCATCTCATTCTTTTTGTTATCTTTGAGAATGATTTTTTTTCTTTTTGGATCTTCCTTTTATGTCTTGACCTAACTTCTCTTTGGTGTCATATGCCGAATTTCCCTTAAGTCAAGTACTAGCACTTTGATGTATCAAAATTTATGAATGTAGTCACTTCTCTTCACCACTACTTGAAACTACATTAGCTTCTATTTCATTTTTCTTCTTTACCTCTTGAATCCATACTAATCATTTATTACATTGCTTCTTAAATGCTCTTGAAACCACAATAGAAGCATTTTCTATGATTCTTTGGCTTTGGCTTTGTGCCTTGATTGATCTTAGAGGTATTTTAAGACTTGTTTTCTATCTTCTACTTAGCTTTTCCCTTACATCCTATTGGAAAAATAGTTGTAAGAGTCTCAACAATCAATCTTACATCTTTGCATATAACTTCCTCATGAAGTAGTGTTGCTACTACTTTTTGTAAGTCCATATTAGACTGAGTGCTCAATCCTACTACTAATTTTAAATATGATTTTGATAAACTACCGAGTGACATAATTGCATTCTATAATCATTGATCTATAAGTGTCCAAAAAAATGAGAGACTTAAATTGGTTTGTGTGGTTTAATATACTATGTGATCCTATATTTCAACAAAAAAACCATAGATATAATCCCATATTAACATCATTTGATTGATACAATTGATTCAATTGATCCCAAACTTACTTTTTTATTTTTTAATCACATACAAAAGCACATTATCAATTAAACTCAAAATGATACAAGAACGCGATTTACCTTCTTTAACCATCTTGAGTAGATTTAGTCTTAGTCCCTTCCAACATCTTGAGCAATTCTTTGTTCAACAAAAGTATCTCCATTCTGAACTTCTAGAGATGAAATCCACCACCATCCAAAATTTTCACAATCTTATGAGGATTTTCTATAACAAAAGTGGTCATCTCTCTTTCTTTTGATTTTAAGATTTTATAAGAATATTCACTATTAGATGAACATTCTTTGATACCATGTAAAGCTACAAAGTAGACTTGAATTTTACATTGTAAAATAAAATTACATAAATAAAAATTAAATATAACATTGTGCTCAAACTTGTTTGTATTCCTTTTTTCTTGTTTGATATTATATTATATTTAAATATGATTATGTAGCGTGAATGGAAATAGTGTACATCCTTAGTACTAAAGAGTCTTTAAATTCCCTAATATAGTTCTCCTACCAGTGGGGAATATCCTAAAAGAAATTTATAAGCATCCTTAGCAATATCATGAATATCACTACAAATATTAAAATAATTATTTCTTAACCAATAAACTATCAAAAAAGGAAAAATATATGTAAATAATTAAAATTTTCATGTTGAAATACAATTGAAACCTTAAATTCTTAGATTTTACAAAATCTATAACTACTTAAAAATGAATTTACCAGTTTTCTAAATTCAAAAAATGGTCTTGATCAATGCTCCATTTAGAACCATATATTTTGATGTGGATCTTGACACATCAATATGTGTGGAAATATTTATTCCTGTTGAAAAGAAAAATAACCCTTGAAGTCTCAAGAAACTTACTAAGACAAACTTTGTTGACTCAAAGGTGTGTAATATATTTCCTCACAAGGGGATGTTGGTATTCTCTTACCTAAAATACAAGATGAAAGAGAGATTCAATAATTCCATATTTTTTCATTTACAAGAACATTCCCCAAAGCTTACAAGATAGGAAAATAGAGAATAAAATATAATTTAAACTCTATTCTAAAATCTAAACTAACCTACACTAATGTGATAAAGAAAACAAAATAGATTTTAGAGGGGAGATATAAATAGAAGTTTGCTTCTCCTATATATCATAGGCCTATGGGAATATCCATGAAAGTGTGGTAAAACCATCCAAGTGACGATTAGAGATATATAAATAAAAAAAAGGTGATATAATCCCCAAACAAACTAGTCACATGTTTGAATAACAAGCACTATAAAAGTGTGTATATTACTATCCAAATATGCAACTTATAAAAAATATATTTGAAATTCAACCCATCAAATTCTAAGAGAAGAACATTCATATAAACTATGATGATCAATTAACTTACAAAATCACAACACCCGAATTGGAAAATAGAGAAAAGAAATAAATTGATATTAAATTTAAATCTATACTACACAAATGTTTTGATATTATTGAACTTCAATATTTATAACCCTAATTCCCTTCCCCTGGGTATGTATAGAATTCTCAAGTTAAAATCACATTGAATTTCCCTACTATACTTTCCAATGGTTGAAATAATTAATGCCTAGGATTTGTAAGATAAAAGAAATTAAATTTATGATTGAATTCCCAAGGTGAAATCCAATCTAATTTTCCATCGTAATGTGCATCTTAATTTAATTTTGGCTTCATAATACTCTCTAGGAAGATAAATCACAATTTTCTCCCAACATGTAAATGTTCTTCTATGATCAACATTTGATAATCAATTTTCCTTCCAAGGATGAGCACTTACAACAAATTAATTTGATTGTCTAGTTTAAGAATCCTACCCATGATAAATAATATTTCTTAATCAATTCATTTTTATGAAAAATACCTAGTTTTATTCTATATGGTTTATCTCTTTGATATTCTAAAGAAAAACATTATGTGAATTTACAATCAAATTTAGACTTATGTAATTTTATCTCTATTTATGTGGAAAATAAGGTTCATCAAAATGAATTGACCAAAATGATGAGCCACTAAGTTTTTCCACAAAAGACACAATTATGAGAGCCAAAAGATGCAAATAACAATTAGAAACTAACCCTAACTATTATAGCACCTATGAGGGGAGTTTTTAGAGCTTAAAATGATGTGTACCTTGTTGCAAGAAGCTTGTTTTTAGGGCACAAAGGACTCATTTGCATTTAGTGGTGAATGGGTTCCTATTAGGGTTCTTGAAATTGAGATCTAAGTTATTTTCCTTGATTTCTGCACTCTCAGATCCCTAGTTGTCAGCTCTCAAAAACCTGTAATAAATTTTGTAGCTTCAATTATGTCTTCTTGCACTATGAAGGTCAACTTTGTAACTTGATAAATTTTGTAACTTTGCTCTAAACTTCTTCTCCACTTGATCTTCAACCTGCAAATATGCAAACACACACTCAAGAGGAGAAAAACTTGTTGATTGTTAGTGAATAGGGGTTTTCCCAAGTCAAACCCCTTGTAGGTAATTAAACCAAATGATGAAATAATGAAATTGAAGCATGAACATGAAATGATGCAATGTTGATACCTTGGAAGTTGTCTTGGAGTACAAATCTGCAATCTAACATGAAGTGGCCATGAAGAATGTAGATCTTGATCTCAAATAATATTTGTAACAATGCTTGCAAGTAGATCTTCAATGCTACATCCACTATCTTAGCTCAACAACATGCATGAATGCACTATGCCTTAGACATGATGAAATGATCTTGAATTGTTGCAATAAAAATTTGATAATCTACCTTAAAATTCCTTTGAAATGCTCTTGTGAAGTATTAGGATGCTCTCTCAAAGTTGCTAGGTGAAAAAAATGTGAATTAACCCTTATTTATACTAAATCTAAATATTAACCCTGAAATTCAAACAATTCAAGTCGACACTAGATATGGAAAGGAACATGATTAAAATCCTGCCATAATTAAATTCTATGGCAATGGGAATTGTACTCCCTTCTTGGAGATAGTATTATTCATGTCCTAATTTGGACCTATTTTTGTACCCTTCCATTAATTACCCTTTAAATCATCATTAATAGTCCCCTAAGACCCATTATTTTGGATCTCGAGGCTTATTTCGGCTAAAAACTTGACAAAATCATCTAAAACATCAAAAATCTTGAAAACCCACCTCAAAAATCTAGGGTGAGACTCATTTGCCCCCTTGGGAAAATGAGTCCCCCTAGGTGGGACCCATTCACCACCTTGGGGGAATGAGTCCCATTTGGGGATTTTTTAAGTTTTGAGTGAGAAAATTACCTTTTTAATTCAAATTTTTGGTTGATGTCGACCTTTGAGATTTGGATTCAAACAACTCATCAACTTGATTCTAAATAGAAGATTGCGAAGATTCCCCCACTTTTATCATAGCACCCCAAACCCTAACATTAGTCATGTTGAGCTCATGAAAGACCCATTTAAACAATTTAAATAGGGAAATGGTGCCCTCCTTAGCCATACCCAGAACATTGAGCAGATCCTCCCCATCATAGTTAAACACATCCTTATCCCCAGCATCACCCTCCTGGTAAATACTATTCTCATCCTGGCTTTCACATACCTCCTTACCTTTAACCCCAACCACCAACATTTGGATCTAATCTTGTGTGTTATGTTAGATTAGATCGTTATATGCATTTAATGTTCTTTAATTAGATCATAGGTGCATAATTAGTGTGAAGCTTTTAGAATGGTAAGCAATGCGAGAGCACATAGAACGTGGTCTAGTAACTCTAACACCACTGCTTTATCATACGCACTATTCAAGATTGTTAGACATAGTACCAACGTAGATGCACATAATTTATAGGCTCTTTAAGAGGTGTGTCGTCTAATTCTGTTAACGTGTATGCACTAGACCCATAGCTTGCATTAATTATATAAGGTCCTAACCAATTAGGGTTGATTTTTTCTTTATCAGCCAAGTCGACATTGATGTTACGTTGATTCTCACATAACACGAAATCCCATTTAGTGAATATACGAGGGAGGACATTTTCATTGTAGCTATGTTGCCTTCTCTTAGAGTAAGCTTGAAGGTGCTCAAAAGCATTGATGCGTTGTTCGTCGAGCATTTCAAGCTGATGCAATTGTTGTTTTTTATAATTGTTGTCATCAATAAGTCCTTGGAGAGTGATTCTTAATATGAGAATCCCTAACTCCAAGTGCATTATTGCCTCGGTACCATAGACAAGGTTATAAGGTGTAGTCCCTGTGGATACTCTAACATTCATGTGATAGCCCCATAGCACATATGTTAATGTGTGTGCCAATCCTTATTATGTTTGCTAATGGTTTTCTTTAAGATTTGTTCAAGGCTTTTATTAGTTGATTCAGCTTGACCATTAGATTGTGGATAGTAGGGTGTTGAAAAGCGATGCTATATTTTAAACATTTCCAAGAACTTCTTCACATCATTATTCTTAAACAGTGTACCATTATCGAAAACTAACATTGAAGGAAGTCCAAAGTGAGCAATAATGTGTTCCAATATGAAATGGCATATCACTTCAACAGTTGTTGATCGAAGGGGAATCACTTCTACCCACTTCGTGAAGTAATCTGTTGTGGTGATTATGAATGAAGGTCTAGCGGAGGAAGGTGGTGATATTTTTCCAACAATGTCCAAACCCCAAACCACAAAGGGCCAGATAGGAACTTGAGCTCGAAATTCATAAGCAGGAGCATGAATAAAATTGCTATGTTCTTGACATTTGTGACATTTTTTTACGTATGCAAAGCAATCTTGTTCCATATGTCTCCAATAGTATCCTATGCGGATAAGTTTTTGAACTAATGTTTTTCCTCCAAAGTGACCACCACAAGCATGTGCATGAGCTTGTTCAAGTGTTGTGGGTATTTCATATTTTTTTAGGCATCTAAGTAAGAGACCATTAAATGATCTTTGATACAACACATCAGCGAGAATTATATACTTAGATGCGAGTTTTCGTAGGTGGGCTCAAATGTTCTTAGTTGTTGGCTCGAGAAAGGTACCATCTTTCAAATAGTTGAATATTGTATCGTACCATTCACTCAAGTCTTCCATGGTTGTTACGAATACTTGGTATGATTTATCTTTGATTGATGGTTTCATAGTTGTATGCACAATAAAGGTGAAGCCTTTTGAAGGATCTTGAGGAGATATAAGGGAAGCTATGCTTACCATTGCATTCACATGCCGATTATCTTTTTGAGAGATGTTGTCAATGATAAATGATTCAAACTTATCTAACAAAGTCATTGTAAGATCCTTGTATTAATTTGATAATTTGTCATGCTTCACTTGATATGCTCCATTTATTTGTTTGATGACTAATTGGGAATCGCCAAGTATCTTAATGTCTCTAGCACCCATAATTAAAGTGGCATGCAATCTAGTGAGCAACGCTTCATACTCAACAGTTTTATTTGTACATAGGAAGTTTAACTGATACGATAAGGGAATAGGCTCTCTCGCAGGTGGTATTAGTATAACCCCTGCATCGGAGCCAGTTCTATACTTAGATCTGTCAAAATATAATTCCCATGTATTAGCTTCAATTGTCAACACATTATCGTTGGGGAAAGAGTCATTATTGGGTAATGCTAAAGGAGAAGGATCATCAACTAGTTGGTTAGTCAAGGCTTGGCCCTTAATTTCTTTTTGTGAAACAAATTTAAGGTCAAACTCAGTTAACAACATCAACCACTTAGCTAAGAATTTTGATAAGTCTGTTTTAGCAAAAAGATATCTTAAAGGGTCAAATTTCATCATCACGTGTATTTCTGCATTCAATAAGTAATGTTGCAACTTACTAGTAGTGAATACAAGAGCCAAACATTATTTTTATATCATTGTGTATCACTTCTCGTAATCAATCAAGGTTTGGCTAATGTAGTAAATAGGATGTTCTTTACCATTTTCATCTTGTTGAGCCAACAATGTTGCAAGAGCATGGACTGATGTTGTTGTATATAGGATGAATGGTTTGTTTTGCATAGTGGGTTGTACTCTCAAAATCTTGTTTACAATCCCTATTCCAATCAAAATGCACATCTTTCTTGAGGAGATGTGTAAATGGTAATGTTTGATCCACTAAAGATGCCACAAAATGACTGATAGCTTGAATTCTTCCTTGTAAGGTGCATAATTGAGAGATGTTTCTAGGAGGTGGCATGTTAACTATATCATCAATTTTCTTTGTTTCCACCTCGATGCCTCTATGATATACGATAAACCCTAGAATTTTTCCACTATCTACACCAAAGACACTTTTTTGGATTCAATCTCATGTTGTATTTTCACATTCGCTCAAATATTTTCCCCAGACATTCACATTGTCTTGTCTTGTTAAATATTTGGCTAGAATATCATCAACATAGTCTTGAAAATCTTATGTATGTAATCGTGAATATCAATGTCATCACTTGTTGATATGTTGCGCCCACATTCTTCAATCCAAAAGGAATCATTACCCAACAAAATGTTCCCCAAGTTGTTGTAAATGTTGTTTTATATTGGTCTAGAGGGTTGATAAAGATTTGATTATCTAGAAAATCCATCCATGAATGACAACAAAGCATGTCCCGTAGTCAAGTCTACTATCATGTCAATATTAGGAAGGGGAAAGTCATCTTTTAAAGATGCTTTATTCAAATCACAAAAGTCCATACACATCATAATATGAAATTTTTAGGTTTTATGACTGCAACAATGTTTGAGATACAAGGAGAATAATCTATTGGTCTTATAAAACTAGCTTCAAGTAGCTTTTTGATTTTGGCTTTAACTAATAAGGCTATCTTAGGGTTCATTTTTTGAATCTTTTGTCTAACGGGTTTAGCATTTTCAGCAAGGACTATATTGTGTGTTACAATATTAGGGTCAATTCTCAGCATGTCTGAATAAGTCCAAGTGAAAAGTTCAGGAAATTCATGATGTAAAGTTGCATGGTCTTCTTGTTCTTCATCATTGAGGAACTTTCCTATCTTAATCACCTTGTCTTCATTGTTAATATCCATCTGTATTTCCATGGTATCTCCTAAGGGAAGCACATTTTGTTTCAGAAATTCAGGGTTGTATTCTTCTTTGTGCATGTCAACTTCACTACTTTCTTCTTCTCCATATTTTTGCTTGGTACTAATCATAGTACATGTAACCCGTTTCTATTTAGGAGGAGTGAATTGTTTGTCATAAACTCCTAGTATTTCTTTCAAGGCTTCATCATCTTCAAAAAACTCCAATGATTCTTCACAAGTTGTATCAATCAATTTTGAATGCTTCAAAGTGAGTTGTTTTAGGCTTACACATGATGGTATTGATGTTCAGTGAGGGTCTTTTCGTTGCTTGCATAATCTTAGAAGGGCAATATCCCAAACCAATTTTTGTCTCTTACACATTAGGTTCTATAGGAACACGAATTCCTTTTTCTTTCTTTCCACATCCTTTTCCACTATAACCCAATTGCTTCATAAGTTCATAACCTCTCCCATAAAGTCTTTCCATTTCTTTCAGGTTTGGTGGTTGTTGATAATATATCTCATCAAAGTTTTTTGTATAACTTGTGTCTTCTTCTAAAGTGGATGAGGTGGATGTTAGTGATTGTTCTTCTGAATTCTGCATTGTCATTACCGTTGGTTGTTTTTTCTTTTCATCTTCTTTATTTGTGATTATATACTCTCCCATAAACAAGGGTGTGAATTCCAAAGAACCCCAATCATCATCCAATAATTTCAACATTGTTTCCATTTCTTGTTTTTCTTCTTTCATAGGTTCTATATTTGATGTTGGAATTAATGTGCTTAGAGGACTTGTCATTCTCAACTTGTAAAAAACTTTTAGGATTAGGGTTTGTTTCAACTTGGTATACCTTGTTTTTCTAGACATATTTCATCATACGATGTAGAGTCAAAGGCACTGCATGCATCTGATGAATTCAAGGTCTTCCTAAAAGAAGATTGCATGAAAGGTCATGAGGCATAACATGAATAGGAGTTTGTAAGGCGGCCTTTTCGACTGTAATAGGTAGAGTAATCACATCAAGTGGTTGCTTTCCTACATTGTCAAATCCTTGAATCGATAAGGAGTCAAGTTCAATTTTTGATTTTTCCATGCCCAATCTATCTAAAAGCTTCACACTACACATGAAGGGTTGAGCCATTATCAACAAGGGTTCTTTTTATTCATGTTCTATTGAATTTGGCTATTATCATGAAGGCATCATGTCTCTTTCTCATCTCCAAGGGAGGGATCTCATGTTGGTGAAAGGTAATGTCTACATTAACTGTATTCATTCCTTCTATTAGAGATGCCACATCGTTTGCTTTTGTATTAGGGGGCATCACAAATTTTTGTAAGGCTGTTTGAAGCATAGTGTGATAATTAGGTGAATTATGAATTAGGTCCCATAGGGATATCTTTGTAGCAATCAAATAGCTCATCAACTTGATTTTGAACATAAGACTGAGAAGATTCTCCCACTTTGCTCACAACACCTCAAACCCTAACATTAGTCATGTTGATCTCATGAAAGACCCATTTAAATAGTTTAAACAGGGAAATGGTTCCCTCCTTAGCCATACCCAGAACATTGGGTAGATCCTCCCGATCAAAGTTAAACACATCCTTATTCTTAGCATCACCCTCCAAGGAAATACTATTCTTATCCTGGCTTTCACATACCTCCTTACCTTTAACCCCAACCATGGAAATTTGGATCTAATCTTGTGTGTTATGCTAGATTAGATCCTTATATGCATTTAATGTTCTTTAATTAGATCATAGGTACATTTAATTTAGCATAACATACTTAATCACAATGTTGCAACTATGAGAAACTAGAATTAGTTTTAATTAGATCACATAAAACATGTTAAATCATGGAGACATTCATTAAATAGTCTTACAAAGATTATTTAATCAATCACATTTCTATTTAACGTTAAACACATAAACACAAATAATAAAACATCAAATGCTCATATATATATATATAAGTTTTGTGTACATGTCATCAATATATACAATGCTAATGAGGTCTTTGATTGCTAGATCCATTGGGATTTGGTGCTTGTATCTGTTTAGAGGTGATCCATCAAAAGAGGGTGGTGTGCGATCGTGATTGCGAGCCGTCGAGTGCATTAAGAGAAAACTATAAACCCTATACCTGTCCAAGGGCCTCTTGACGCTCCCCTACTAGCTGATCTCTCTCCGCTTGTAGTCTAGCTACCTCTGACTATAGTCTCTCAAACTCTGCTAGGGTTCGAGATGATTGGGCATCCTAGGTAGCCTCAACTCAGTGGACACATCTCTTGAGACTCTCATATGTTGCCCACAGTCTGACGTACGACTTGAGTAGCTCTAGATCCCACTCCATGATGGGTGGGGGATCATAGTCTATATCAGTGACCTCCTCGTAGACTGATGGGGGAATTATCTCAGAAGCCACCTGATGATAGAGATCATGAAGGTCTCTCACAACTCCTGCAAGATAGAAACCATAAATATAATCAGTACACATTATGATATTATAAATGGACATAACATTAAAACATAAATCATAAGCATAAAGCATGACTGTAAATAAAATATCATCACCTAGCTCTCTGACAGGATGTGTGAAGACAACCTCATCGTGTGTAGGGGGCATGGAGGATGTGCTAGCCTCTCCATGACTGTAGGTGCTAGTGCATGTTGCAGTTGTTGATCGTGATCTAGTAACATGAATGGGAGATGGCTCTCCCCACTCGTGCTCCATTAGATCCTCATCACCCTCACTCATCAGCTGTTGCTCCTCATTCTCCTCCTCCTGGCCATCATAGTCAGTATCTGTAGCCTCATCATACTCCTCATCTATCACATCTATGAATATGTCTACAACCCTGTAGCGTATCTCCTCAATCATGTCCTCCTCCTTATCTCCCTAATCTGGGAGTGACCCTACATCACCTATCGACTCGTCCATCAGGAATACAGGAGCCATCCGTGTTGCTTCCCACCACTCCTCATAGGAATCTGTGGTACTGACATCATTAGTGTTGGAGACTAGAGGCATATCAACATCATCATCATCGAAGTCACTATAGGAAACATCATCGGCAGTGAGCCGTCTAGCATTGTCAGGTCTCTAGGAACTCCGTACTGATCTCCTGAAAAAGGGTTGTTGGATGCAGGGAACACTGAGAGGGGGTGTGAATCAATGTTCAATAGGTTTTACTATTCATATTAAATTTAAAACCATCTACAACAATGTAATAACTTTGTGCAGTATTAGCGGCATAAGACAGATAAGAACATGTGCACACAATAATGAACACCATAACACCAGATATTTTATGTGGAAACCCTGTTAGGGGAAAAACCATGGTGGAGATTAATCCAAAAAAAAATTACTCTATTAAAAGTAAAGATAAAAGAGTAATGCACTTGCATTCAGGCTCATTGCCTAGAGCTCAATACTCAACAAAATAGAGGCTCACTGCCTACAATACATATGATAAAATGTTGCTACAAAATTTGAACTGATAGGACAACATCTTCAAATGCCAGAGTTCAGTTCCAATGAAGCACACAATCTACTCTTTGATCACACTCTTTTCATGCTCTATTCTACACTTCAACAGAAGTCTTCCTGCAACACATACAATAACTCGCTTGATGATTTTTTGATGTAGGCTCACAGTACTATATAGGCTTTTCGCATAAATACCATACACAATTTCCATACACACATTTTTCACATTCTTGCATACCAAAGATGAAATACTAATCTTCTTTATATATTCACTATCATCAATTTCACTATATGTCGGCTTGAAGCAAAATATAATAGCTTTCCTTGTGTCAGCCCAAAATCATAAATCACAATTTAGTGCGTACCTTCATAAGTCAGCTAAACTCATAGTAGGGACCCAAACAAAGGTTCAAACATAAGAAAATAACAAAACATTTACTCCATATACATCCGTGATCCGTGATATTGAACATGTCGGCCACAAGAGAAGAATAGACAATGAGTTATACCATCGAACTGTTGGAAATATATGCCTCAATCTCATAGGCTGAAACCTCTGATAGAGCCAAGTCAGTTTGACATCCATTGTGTCTGGTCGCTATGACCTTGTTTTAGTCTTGCCAAATGGACCTATTGTTGTGACCTGTTGTGTTCGGTATAACCTCTGCCGAGTGGAGATCTCTAGCCGATAGGCCATTCTTATCAGATATCGGGGAGACTCTGGGCGACAAACGGTGTCGGGGAGAACTCTTGGCGACAGTTGGTATGTCTCACCAACGGTGTACACTCGGAGTATCGGAGTAGCACAAAGGTCTCGGTGTGAAGTCTTAACGATGTGAGATGTCTCACCGAAAGCTTTATCTTGGAGGCATCGGGGTAACACTAAGGGTTCGGTAAGAACTCTTAGCGATGGAAAGAAGTCTTGCCGACTGTTGTTTGGTACTCGGTATGACTTGAAGTCTTCGGCGAACGGTGTGAACATTCAGAGTAACGTCTCAGTGATAGCGGTAGAGTCTTGCCGATTGATGAATACTTTGGAGTAACTTTTGAACCTCAGAATGATCTCTTGGTGATAGCGGTAAAGTCTTGCCAACTGTTGGGCACTTCAGAATAACATGTGAAGGTTCGGTGTGATGTCTTGGTGAAAGACATAAACTCTTTCCGATGGGATACTCACGTCTATGTGACTTTGGAGCTTCAGTATGATGTCTCACTGATAGCGATAAGTCTTGGTGATAGCGATATAAGCGATGATCATTGGTATGAGGTCTTGGCGACGAAGGGAAGTCTTAACGATAGCTTTCTGGACTCGGTGTAACATCTTGCCGAAAGTGATGAACTCTTGGCGATATCGAATGTTGGCTTTGTGGCATCGCGGAGACACGGTTAGTGTCTCACCGACATGCCAACACAGGTTGAACGCCTTTGACCGATTGGGAGACTATCCTACGTGGTGAGTCTTCAACCAATCAGAGAAGTTGAATGGGAATCGGGAGCAGTTGGACTATTGCGGCCATTACTGAGAGGAAGTTCGACAGACTGGAAGTGTCATGTATATACTCTGTTGTTGCAGATGATGTCTGGTTCGATGGTTGGATGATTTGTTCGATAGATGAACTGTAGATGAATTGTTCGAAGTGTATCAGTGTGAATTCTATTATGAGAAGACTGAAATTTGAATGTTATGTACAAGGTTGATCATTATGAATGTTGTTGTAAACTGACATCAGAAAGATAAGTCAGAACTCTGTATGTAATCCCCATTACTGTAATACAAAGTGACTTCTCTTGGTGTGGTGGGTTTTTCTCCCGTAAGGGTTTTCCCACGTAAATCTGGTGTTCATGTGTGTATGTTTAATCCTCTGTTTCTATTATCTCCTTCAAGTGCATCTTAATTGGACTGTAATTGTAAAATTTAAAAGTATCTCTGCATTCTTCCCTAAGGTTTTGACGTTAGGAAAGTTGCTTCCGCACCTTTGCTTTCCTTACAAGTGGTATCAGAGCTTGGCCAATTGTGTTATCCTTGTGGGTACGTTGGGTTTTTTGAGTCAATTCTGTTCAGTGGAGTCTTGTAGAGGTTTGCTAATTCTAATTATAGATTGAGATGGCTAGCATGTCAGGAAAGATTGAAATAGAGAATTTCAATGGCAGCAATTTTGAGTTGTGGAAACTCAAAATGGAAGATTTGTTAGTGGATTGTGATCTATGGCTTGCAGTGTCTAGAACTAAACCTACATGAATGAAGCAAGAAGATTGGGACCTTGTAGATAGAAAGTATAAGGGGATGATAAGGCTCTGTTTGGGAGACTCCGTTCTTCTGAATGTGCATGAAGAGAAGACTGCATCTTCCTTGTGGAAGAGACTGGTTTCTATTTATCAGGGGAAGTCCTTGGTGAATAAACTATTCCTGAGGAAGAAGCTGTACACTTTGAGAATGCAAGAAGGAGGGTCTATAGCTGATCATTTGAACACATTCAACATGTTGATTGCACAGTTAACATTTGTTGGTGTGAAAACTGATGAAGAGGATCGTTGTATGCTTTTATTGTGTTCTTTGCCAGACTCTTGGGATCACCTGGTGATGGCTATTGGAAGTACAACATCCAATTTCAAGATGGAAGATGTTGTTGCTTCTTTGTTATCAGAAGAGATGAGAAGGAAATCTTCTGAGATGGTGGAGGCTCTGGCTGTTAGAGGCAGATCGAAAGAGAAAGGCAAGAAGAAGGACAAGAAATCAAAATCTAAATCAGAATGGAGATCAAAGTCTCCTGGCAAGAAGTCCAAGGTGAAGTGCTGGAATTGTGGGCAACCTGGTCATGTTTGAAAGGATTGTAAAGAGGAGAAAAAGAAGAAGAACTCTTCCGACAATGATTATTCTCAGAGTGATGCAGACGCCTTCATTGCAGCTTTGGCTATGCAGGCATTGGATGATGTCTGGCTGATTGATTCTGGAGCATCTTTCCACATGACATCTCATAGAGACTGGTTCATGAAGTATGAAGAATACGATGGTGGGAAGGTGTATTTGGCAAGTGATTCAACTTTGGAGATTGTTGGTCATGGAAGAGTCAAAATCCAATTCCCTGATGGAAGAGTGAAGGGGATCAAGGATGTTATGCATATACCAGGTCAGGCTCAAAATTTGTTGTCTGTCAGTAAGTTGAATGATATTGGAGTACAAGTCATGTTCTCTGGAAATGACTGCAAGATGACTAGAGGCTCAATGGTGCTAGCAAGGGGTGCTCGTATTGGTACCTTGTACAAGCTGGATGCACATGTTGTTCAATGCAACAGTGTCTCTGTAAAGTCACAAAAAGCTACTCATGGAGGTAAAGAGAGAAATGTTCCTAATTGTGTAAACTCTATGGAAATTAAACTTCCAACAGAAAAGACTATGCTCTGGCATCATAGGCTAGGCCACATTGGAGAGAAAGGTTTAAAAACCTTGAAGAATAAAAACCTGGTTGAGGGGCTAGAAGATTGTAACCTTGAATTTGAATTCTGTGAACACTGTATATATGGAAAACATCACCGTGTTTCTTTTTATTCCAGTCCTCATAAATCTTCTGGTTTGCTAGAATATATTCATTCTGATGTATTTGGCCCAGTGAATGTTCCTTCTTTGTTTAAGTCAAGGTACTATGTATCGTTTATTGATGATTATTCAAGAAGAGCATTTGTATATTTTTTGAAAAGTAAATTAGAAGTGTTCAGTCAGTTTAAGGAATTTAAGAGCCTTGTAGAAAATCAGACTAGAAGAAAAATAAAATGTTTAAGGACTGATAATGGCGGTGAATTTTGTTCTGATGAATTTGAGAGGTACTGTAAAGACCATGGGATTAAGAGACATAATACTACACCTTATGCTCCACAACAAAATGGAGTTGCAGAAAGGTTCAATAGGACAGTGATGGAGAGAGCACGAAGTATGCTAAGTAGTGCTGGCTTGGAGGAGAAGTTCTGGGTTGAGGCTATTGCTACTACATGTTACTTGATAAATCGTTCTCCAAATTCTGCTCTTGTTGAGAAAACACCTTTGGAAGCGTGGTCTGGTAAGAAGCCCTCTCTGAGACACATTTGTGTTTTTGGCTGTGAGGCATATGAACATGTGTCGTATAAGAAAATATCTAAGTTAGAGAACAAGGTGATCAAATGTATTTTTATTGGCTATAGTGTTGGCATAAAAGGATACAAGCTTTGGAATCCTGATACAGAGAAGTTTCTATATAGCAGAAGTGTAATCTTTCGTGAGCTGAAGCCTTCTACCTTGGATCTGCAGTCAGAGACAAAGTCTGAAAACACTAAGGATGTAGTTGTAATTCCTCCAACACCAGAGAAAGAGGAATTGAAAAATCAAAATGTACCTAAAACTGAGGAGAGCTCAAGCAGTTTTGAAAGTTCAGAAGAAGAACAACCTCAGCCTCAGCAAGTGAGGAGGTCAACCCGTGAAAGAAAACAACCTGATAGGTATGGGTTCTCTTTGATATATTATACTTGTGCCTATGCTTTGATTTCTAGCGATGAGCCTAGGACTGTAAAAGAGGCATTTAAAATGTCTAATTCAAACTCTTGGTTGGAAGCCATGAATGAAGAAATGGCATCATTAGAAAAGAATGATACCTGGAGTTTGGTGCCCTTGCCTGAAGGCAAAAAATTTGTGGGTACAAATGGGTATTTAAGAAGAAGATAGGTCTGGATGGCAGTGTGAAAAAGTACAAGGCGAGGTTGGTTGCGAAGGGCTATTCCCAAGTAGAGGGAATTGATTATGGGGAAATTTTTTCTCTTGTAGCAAAGCTGACATCTATCAGATTTCTTTTGTCACTTACAGCAGCGTATGACTTAGAGATCAAACAGATGGATGTGAAAACATCATTTCTTCATGGTGATCTTGAAGAAGAAATCTATATGTCCCTGCTTGAGCACTTTGTGGAGAAAGGTAAAGAAAAACTGGTTTGCAAATTAAAGAAATCTCTGTATGGGTTAAAGCAGTCACCTAGAATGTGGTACCAGAATTTTGATACTTTTGTATTGTCTTTGGGATTTGTAAGATCAAAATATGATCATTGTGTGTATTATAAAGCTGAAAGTGATCGAGTGCTTATTATTGTTCTCTATGTTGATGATATGTTGTTCATAGGCAATAGTAAGCTGATGATTTCTGATCTTAAGTCTCAGTTGTCTGCTAAGTTCAAAATGAAAGATCTTGGTGCAAGAAGGTATATTCTGGGGATGGAAATAACCAGGGATAGGACTAGTAGAAAACTTTGGCTCAGTCAGAGTAAGTATATCAAGACTATTCTAGAGAGATTTTGCATGAATGATTGCAAGCAGCTAGTTGTTCCAGTTTTGCAGGGAATGAAACTATTTGTTGAAGATTGTCCAAAATCTCCTACTAAAATGGAGGACATGACCAGTGTGCCTTACGCTAGTGCGGTTGGCAGTCTTATGTATGTAATGGTCTGTACATGGCCAGACATTGCCCAAGCAGTGGGAGTACTTAGTCGGTTTATGGCTAATCCTGGAAGAACACATTGGGATGCTGTGAAAAGAGTATTTAAATTTTTGAAGGGCACTTCAGAATATGCTTTGTGTTACCATGGTAACTTGGTTGAATCACAGAGAACTCTCAGTGTTCTTGGCTATGTGGATTTTGATTGGATAGGGGACATTGATAGCAGGAGGTCCACCAGGGGATACATTTTCATGATGAATGGTGGTGCAGTGAGTTGGATGAGTAAGCGGCAGGCGGTAGTCGCTTTGTCCACTACAGAAGCTGAATACATGGCAGCTACACATGCTTGTAAAGAAGCAGTTTGGTTAAAATGTTTGTGTTCTAACATTGGTTTTGATGTAGGGAAAATAACAATATACTATGATAGTCAGAGTGCAATTTGTCTGGCAAAGAATCCTACTTTCCATGCCAGGACAAAATATATAGATGTATAGTACCATTTTGTACAAGATATGGTGGAGGATGGAAAGGTCATTTTGGAAAAAGTTGATACTCTAGAGAATGTTGCAGATGCATTGACGAAGCCAGTGAGCACAGAAAAGTTCAGGTGGTGTGTCAATTCAATGGGCCTTAGTGCCCATGATTTTCAATAGTTTTGTTGTGCTCTAGAGGTGCCTGTGTGATCTTCGTCAAGTGGGAGATTGTTGGAAATATATGCCTCAATCTCACAGGCTGAAACCTCTGATAGAGCCAAGTCAGTGTGACATCCATTGTGTCTGGCCGACTAGTAGTTGAAACCTTGTTGAAATGATATGGTCGCTGTGACCTTGTTTCAGTCTTGTCGAATGGACCTATCGCTATGACCTGTTGTGTTTAGTATAACCTCTGTCGAGTGGAGATCTTTGGCCGACAGGCCATTCTTATCGGATATCGGGGAGACTCTGGGTGACAAGCGGTGTCAGGGAGAACTCTTGGCGACAGTTGGTATGTCTCACCAACAGTATACACTCAAAGTATCGGAGTAGCACAAAGGTCTCAGTGTGAAGTCTTAACGATGTGAGATGTCTCGTCGACAAATTTATCTTGGAGGCATCGGGCTAACACTAAGGGTTCGGTAAAAACTCTTAGCGATGGAAAGAAGTCTTGCCGATTGTTATTTGTTACTCGGTATGACTTGAAGTCTTCGGCGAACGGTGTGAACATTCAGAGTAATGTCTCAGCGATAGCGGTAAAGTCTTGCTGACTGATGAATACTTCAGAGTAACTTTTGAACCTCGGTATGATCTCCTGGCGATAGCGGTAAACTCTTGCCGACTGTTGGGCACTTCAAAATAACATGTGAAGGTTCGGTGTGATGTCTTGGCGAAAGATGAAAACTCTTGCCAATGGGATACTCACGTCTATGTGACTTTGGAGCTTCGGTATGATGTCTCACCGATAGCGATAAATCTTGGGGATAGCGATACAAGCGATGATCATCGGTATGAGGTCTTGGCGACGAGGGGAAGTCTTAGCAATAGCTTTCTGGACCCAGTGTAACATCTTGCTGAAAGCGATGGACTCTTGGCGATATCGAATGTTGGCTTTGTGGCATCGGGGAGACACGGTTAGTGTCTCACCGACATGCCAACACAGGTTGAATGCCTTTGACCGATTGGGAGACTATCCTACGTGGTGAGTCTTCGACCAATCAGAGAAGCCGAATGGGAACCGGGAGCAGTTGGACCCTTGCGGTCGTTACTGAGAGGAAGTTCGACAGACTGGAAGCGTCATGTATATACTCTGTTGTTGCAGATGATGTCTGGTTCGATGGTTGGATGATTTATTCGATAGATGAACTGTAGATGAATTGTTCGAAGTGTATCAGTGTGAATTCTATTATGAGAATATTGTAATTTGAATGTTCTATACAAGGTTGATCATTATGAATGTTGTTGTAAACTGACATCAAAAAGATAAGTCAGAACTCTGTATGTAATCCCCATTACTGTAATACAAAGTGACTTCTCTTGGTGTGGTGGGTTTTTCTCCTGTAAGGGTTTTCCCACGTAAATATGGTGTTCATGTGTGTATGTTTAATCCTTTGTTTCTGTTATCTCTTTCAAGTGCATCTTAATTGGACTGTAATTGTAAAATTTAAAAGTATCTCTGCATTCTTCCTTGAGGTTTTGACGTTAGGAAAGTTGCTTCTGCACCTTTGCTTTCCTTACATGAACCTCTTAATTTGAGCTATAATAGTAGCAATGCCACAAAACTTCTTCAGCAGAGTAAGATACATGTTGGGAAACCTTCCTTGTAGATCCACACAACAAAATGATGATCCGGTGAGGTGACCAAAACAACAGACTAACCGGATGTCCTATTCAGCCGGTAAACTACAAAAACATAGATCTTTTGTTGGTACGATCATAACTGATACTGTGGACCAAACTGAAGACTTTAGTTTCCATCAATGAGAACACAAGTAGCCAAAAATCATGTCCACAACCATCATATGCCAACAATCTCCCCTTTGGCATTGATGGCAATACCTAGTGAAAAATTTACTAAGTGCCCAAACCTCAAAAAGTATTATATCAAAATTGCTACTCTACCTAAAGATGCTAGAAATTTTTTCACTCCATTCTTTCTCCCTTTGACATCAATGACAAAACTTTATAGCATCTTCTCTACACTTCTTTCCTTAACTTCTTTAAATTATTGTACTAACCTTTACTTCATTCTTCAAAATTTTTACAACTGTTGCAAAAAATTTAGAAGATTATCTTATATTTAGCTTTCATTTCTAGAAAGAATTTCTTCCAACAATCCACAAAAAATCCAATGGAAATAATCAAGCTATTGTTCTCAGATGTCTTGTTGATGATTTGATTAAGGTGCTCAGGAATAGTGATTGCCTGTTGCAGTTGCTCTCCTGATTTGAGAATCTCAACCATCTGTTCTAGTCTACCTTCAGTTATATCCTTAACCTTCCAAAATGTGTCAGTGAGAAAATTATTAGTATGAAGAAATTTTGCATGCTCAGCCTATAAATTGCTAACCTTCTTCTTCATGTCTCCATTTGAGTCCAAGAGCTATAGTCTTGTTCAATCTTAACCAGCTCACTCTCAATTTCCTCAAGTTTATCTTTGTACTTCCCTGTCACATGGGGCCACTTTAGGTAGTAGTTGAAGATGTTATTTGTAGAATCAATGCACTATCTTAATCCACTCATCCTCTTCTTCAATTTTGAGAGGGATAACCTAAACTGCATTTTTAGGCGAGAAATTATATCTTCTTCTTTTCTTTCTGAGGGCACAAATTCCATAGCTATCTTCACACACTCAAGAATTTTATCTAGGAGAATATTCTATAAGCTTCCCAACTCCACATTATTTTCTTCAAAGAATCTTGCTAAAGTGTTTTCAATAAGGTCCTACTCAAAAGATGGTTTGTCTAACCACATTTCAGACACCTTTTGCATGCCATTCTCTCTGTGAATGATCTCTAATATTTTAGATTTAAACAAAGCTTCTTCCTCATCACTATCTAAATCAGCAACAACTTCTAGTTCAACTAGTTTTGGAGGATCTCATGGAATATACTCTTCAGAAGATTCACCCTTTATGTCCACAATCACTTGACTTATTTCTTGCTTTTCAATCTCTGCAGGCCTGAGTGCAAGAGTCACATCATTCGAAACTCTTTTCCTTTTATGCTCTTTCTCTCCCTTCCCATAAGATGATTCAATCTCAGTTATTCTTGCTGGGAGTGAAGGACCGCCTTCTCCAAATCTCATTAATACTTTTCTAAAGAAACTATCATATACTTGTTCACAGTTTCTAATGATTGAATATTTGTTTACAAACAGGTATATTCTCTTTCCATACCACATTATCTTTTAATGGAAGACAATTTAGAAAATACATTAAAATGCATGTTGCCAAAGTACCAAACCTGAAAGAATAGTCAATGTCCCTAGTCAACTGGACATTTTCCATCAGTTGTTCTTTCAATAGGCTACACAAGTCAAAGTTATCGCCTTTAATTATCATCTTATGAGCAATATAAGCAGCACCAGCCGAAGTTGATCCCTCACGGTTCCTGAAATAGATTTTATATGAAATCCCATAAGCCACATACTTGGTCAGGCGGTCCTTGATTGATGAAATTATTAGTGCCCTTTGATCTCCCCTGATTCTGGTTAGGGTTTCGACTTCCACATTTCTAATTGACTTTTTCTTCAGAATGACACCATCTTTACACAGTCTAGTTAGATTCTCGATCATGTGCTTAGTGATTTGATACGGTTTGTCCAATGTAATGGTGTCACCATCTAATTTATTCAAGAAAAGCTAAACAATATCTGTATTAACAAAATGAGGGAACTCGCACCAGATATCCAGATTTCTATGTTTAATCCTTCAAGCCTTTTGCAATCCGAGAGCGACAACAAATTTCGCTCATCCCTAATCTTCTGACTATTATACTCATCTAGGGTTACAACATCTTTGATTTTCTTCATGATTATATTCCAAATAGACAACCACGAAATCCACAAAGATAATGATTGACAAAAATACCTTAAGATTTGCTACCCAAAATCCTTTCAATCCTTTGAGACGAGTAGAAAAATTCCAATGAGCTTGTTCTTCTTTAATACAATGTGCAGAAAATGAAGTTCAAAATCCTCTTAGATAACTTTTCTAACTTTCACTTTTGACGCATTAAATGTGTTTCCCTAAAAGTTTCGATGAGACTACAAACTCAAACAACAGGCAAAAGATTTAGCTGCAAATTATTCCAGTTTCTTCCAGTTCATCATACGAATTCCAATACTTCCTTTTGAAAGTGACTCAATGACCGACAACATCCACTAATCTGACACTTGCAATACACAGAGGATATAAGATATTTTTCATGAAAAACTCCCCCTAGGCCATTGGCCTGACATCAGTTATCGGAAGGGCTACCGGTGGAGGCTTCCGGTGCAAGCTTATTCCCATCATCGGATTCAATTTTTCTCACCCATATCTTTTTCATCTGATCTTTTATCTCTTCCATAGAAGCTTTTGTCTTACCTTTGTTGTCTTCCTGTGAAATATTTCTCTAATAATCTGGACTTCTTTTATTCATATTTATGTTCCGGTAGAATTTCGCTGTATGACCAGGATTGTTACAATTAAAGCATACCGTACCTCTCTGTCTATACCAGCCTCTCCATTGATTTACACTTTCCCTACACTGATTAGCAATATTCCCAAATCTTTCACAGTCAGAGCATCTAATGTTACTTGTATTAACAGTTATTCTTTTGCATTCTAATGCTTTATGACCAAACTTCTTGCATTGAAAACATTGACCAGGAAATGGTAAAATGCTAGGACTTATCTTTCTACACTGAGAAGCCATGTGTCCAAATTTATTACAAGCAAAGCAATATCCATTAAATATTTGAGCATTAGGTTTCCTTATCGGATGTTTTCTTCCTCTGCTCTTCTTTTCAAGATTCTTCTGATTAGATCTGAAACATTCTCCTTCTTCATATCCAAGACCCCGCTTATCACTTATGTTTTTCTGACTTTTAGTTATTTCTTAAAGCTTGGTGAAGCTCATCTTAATTTTTTCTTTGAATTCATTTGCAGTAGCCAGCTCATTTGTAAGAATTACTAACTATCTCTCAAGCTCTTTCTCATTGCTTCTGGATTGTTGTAGTTCCATTTCCAGCTGAATGAATCCACTATTAATTCTGATGCATTCCTCGGCGTTATCCTTCAAGGACTGGGCTAGATTTTCCTCATTCTTCTTTCTTTCCTCAGTTTCTTTAGTAAACCTCATCACCACTGATTCCATTTCAAGTTTTAGGGCTACATTATCCTTAGCCAACTTCTCACATTCTCTTGTTATCTCTTTTAGGGTTTTATTTAAATGCACATCATCTGAGCCTTTATTTTATTTTTACTTTAGCTGATCACATAGTTCCTTCCTCTTTTCTCTTGAATCACTTATCTTATTTTTCAGTGATTGAATGAATTTTTCAGCTTCTGCAAGAACTGCTTTAAGTTCCATGACTTCTGCTTTGGATTAATCAAGATCATCAAGTGCCACCATCAGTTTTTGTTGAAGACCACTAGCATCCATTGTAATCACCGAATCCACCTCAAGCTATTAGGCTTTAGAAGAGGAACCTTGCTCTGATACCAATTGTTGGATGCAGGGAACACTGAGAGGGGGGGTGAATCAGTGTTCAACAGATTTTACTATTCATATTAAATTTAAAACCATCCACAACAATGTAAGAACTTTGTGTAGTATTAGTGGCATAAGATAGATAAGAACATGCACACACAATAATGAACACCATAACACCAGATATTTTATTCTATTAAAAGTAAAGATAAAAGGGGAATGCACTTGCATTCAGGCTCACTGCCTAGAGCTCACTGCTCAACAAAATAGAGGCTCACTACCTAAAATACATATGATAGAATGTTGCTACAAAATTTGAACTGATGGGACAACATCTTCAAATTCAGAGTTCAGTTTCAATGAAGCACACAATCTGCTCTTTGATCACACTCTTTGCATGCTTTGTTCTGCACTTCAATAGAAGTCTTCCTGCAACACATACAATAACTCGCTTGATGATTTTCTGATGTAGGCTCACAGTACTATACAATTTTTTTGCATAAATACCATACACACATTTTGCACATTCTTGCATACCAAAGATGAAATATTGATCTTCTTTATATATCCACTATCATCAATTTCACTATATGTTAGCTTGAACCAAAATATAATAGCTTTCCTTGTGTCGGCCCAAAATCATAAATCACAATTTAGTGCGTACCTACATAAGTTGACTAAACTCATAGTAGGGACCCAAACAAAGGTTCAAACATAAGAAAATAACAAAACATTTACTCCATATACATCCATGATCAGTGATATTGAACATGCCAGCCACAAGAGAAGAATAGACAATGAGTTATACCACCGAACTTCTTAATTTGAGCTATGATAGTAGTAATGCCACAAAACTTCTTCAGTAGAGTAAGATACGTGTTGGGAAACCTTCCTTGTAGATCCACACAACAAAATGATGATCCGGTGAGGTGACCAAAACAACAGACTAATCAGATGTCATGTTCAGTCGATAGACTACGAAAACATAGATCTTTTTCCGGTACGATCATAACTGATACTATGGACCAAACTGAAGACTTTAGTTGCCATCAATGACAACACAGGTAGCCAAAAATCATTTCCACAACCATCATATGCCAACAAGGGTCATGCCTTGGGTGCTATCTGGACTTGTCCAAACTATCACATGATGTGATCATAGTAGAAAGGTTGTACTATGTAATCATGTGTGCCTATCAAAAACTTGTCCATCTGTAATCTCCTCATTTGACGAGTCTCATCCGGCCATTGTGGAATAAGAAGGTGAGGTCTCCAAATGATCTCCTCCTCATCCATTCGATCGAAATGGACTCTCCAAAAATATAAGTCGCCATACTACCATAATCACCGCAGTGGATAGTTGAATGCCCGAGGATACCCTAGGGTTGATGCACATGGAAATCCTGTCGGTTTGGTACACGTGATATGCTCCAAGCACCACACCTACAATAGCATACAGTGTACCATACTGTCGATCTCACAAAATGAAAATCGTCCAAGATCATAATATAGGTGTGCTAGGATGTTGCACCCCCAAGCGTACACGGTCCTATGCTCTACCATCCTCTGAATCAAGTGTACTATTCCTCCCTCTAAGTGTGCTCCTCGACCGTTAGGGATGAGAACTAGTGCTACGATGAACATCATAATTCGTGCAACCAATGGGGCCTACGAATATAATAGCATAGCTAGATTGATCTATGGCCTCACCATACCATCATGCACTAGACCTCCAAGGAAATATTGCATATGATATTTCATCTCCCAAAATGATCGCTTTGCTAGGAAACGTACCCTCTCACCTTGAATCAAAACTCAGAGTATGCGATGTACATCCTCTAGCATGATGGTCATCTTGCCGGTGGGAAGATGAAACGTGCATGTGTCTACATTCCACCGCTCTACCAGTGCCATCAACATAGCATCATGGTACCTCATGGGGGGCATGAGGTACACCCAGTACAATCTCGTAGTCTGCAATATATTTGTGTCCTCTACTGAAAGTGTGGGGGCTAGGTATCAGAGGTGATTGGTTTGTCTACCACCCAGACGCTATTGCGAATGGGTAGGAATCTAACAAAAAAGTAAAAATATGTCCTATAAGCATTCTAAAATCTTAAATCTTTACATCAACAATAAAAAAAAGTGTACTAAAGTTGTTCTAGTGTACTCTCCTAAGGGTCCTAGACACTTTAGACCTCTTTTGGAACACTTCGCAAAGAAACTAGACACTTTGTGACAAAAAAGGGACACTTCGCGACAAAAGGGGACACTTTACGAAAAAAGAGGACACTTTGCGAAAAAAGGGGACACTTTGCGAAAAAAAGGGACACTTTGCGAAATTTTCTTCCAAGGCCCTATATTAACCTAGAAATGTGTAAAAATCATAGAATAAATGTGTAAGGACAAAGCTAAGGCAAAAAAATCAACTCGCCTAATAATAATGCTCGCCACGGGCCACCTGATCTTGTAGGATGTCTAGTCTAGCAGACACATAATCTCGTCAGCTCGACATCTTCAATTACTCTTCACCAAACTCAAGCTATAAGAAAGTAAATGACAAAATAGTTAGAGTTTACTTCACTTTTTACTCTTATATAAGTTAAAATTAGGGTTTTTACTATATTAGGGTTAAAAAGTGCCTTTCATTCAAATTAACATAACGGGAGCTAGAGAGCTCTATTTTTGACATCGTTTCTTGCATTGGAAATGTGATTCCGCTCTCGTCCTCATCAAATGTCTATCATCATGTGGTATGCTACTTGGAAATACCCTATGATATGACCTACCTTATTCGATGTGGTTAGACTACTACCTTGATTCCACCTTCGTAAAGCAAGCAAAATTAGGGGGGCATTCATCTACCCTCGAATTTGATTTCTATGAGAAGTTAGATAAGAGGATTTTTGAGACAACTAATGAATTCATGTTGTAGGATGTGATTCCTAACATTGTGGTTTTGCAGATAGCTATTGTGGGTGCTTCATTCTCCCATATGAATATCCTTTTATGAAATAAAGTATATTTTTCAAAATCCTTTAGCTTGCATATGCACGTAGAGTCATATGGGTGCTAAATGTGGCAACTGGAATTGTACTCCCTTATTGGAGATAGCACAATTCTTGGCCTAATTTGGACCTATTTTGGTACCCTTGCATTAATTACCCTTTAAATCATCATTAATAGGCCCCTAAGATCCATTATTTTGGATCTCGAGGCTTATTTCAACTAAAAACCTGACAAATCATCTAAAACATCAAAAATTCTGAAAAACCACCTCAAAAATCTAGGGTGGGACTCATTCGCCACCTTGGGCGAATGGGTCCCAGGTGAATGAGTTCCCCTAGGTGGGACCCATTTGCCACCTTGGGCGAATGAGTCCCATTTGGGGATTTTTTAATTTTTGAGTGGGAAAATCACCTTTTTAATTCAAATTTTTGGTTGATTTCAGCCTTTGAGATTTGAATAATAGTAAATTAGGTGTTAATGCCTATATAAGCAAGCTTCTAAGTCATTTTTTCATCTAAGCAAGCATTTTCAAGAGACAAGCATCAATAATCTTCAAGTATTCTTTCACAAGAGCATTCAAGTTTCAAAAGCAAGCAAAGTTGAAGTCTTGGAGCAGCATTAAAGTGATTTGGCAGGTCTTCAAGCTCACTTTCATTCAAGATCTAGCATTTTCAAGGGTTGATCATGGTTTTCTATGGTGAATCATGATGGATTCTAGGTTGGGGAGATGCAACTAGCCATCAAGCCAAGCCTAAGGACTTGTTTCCTAAGTGATTCCATCCTCCATTATCACTCTACATTCAACCTAATGAAGGTTAAAAAATCATTAGGGCTCATTTGGGTGATTAGAGGTCTCTCAAAGTGAGTCATTCATCTTCATGTTTCCATTCATGCATCATATTCTTAAACATTAGAATAGGGTTGCATTATGTTTTAGATTTCCTAGTCTTAGACACACTTAAGGCTAGGGTTTATGTTCACATTTACATTCAAGTTCCATTATTTCCATCAAGGTTTAATTACCAAATGAGGGGTTTGACCGAGGCAAACCCCCCATAAGCAAATCAAGTCTATATTATGTTTTGTGGGTATTTTCTCAAATTCAGATATGGAAACCAGTTTGGAAGGGAAGGGCGGAGATTGGAGTACAGATCTGAACCTTAAATTCTCAAAAAGTGGAACGAGACTGATTTGCTAGAAGTGGCAAATGAGACCCACTACAGGTGTTTTTCAGGACTTTGCAGATTCATATACCCTTTTTCTTGAAACTTGTTCCTATGTAGAAACCCTGATCTAGGATTGATTCACCCAGATTGCTGAATGAGTCCCAGTAGGTCAAAAAGTTAGATTTTGTAGTGTTCCATAATCCATTCAAGTCTGCTTTATATTTCTAGGTGCACTTCTTTCATCTTACAACTTTCTGTTTTGTTTCATTTACATTTCTAGTTCACTTTGAATGTCATTACATCATATTAGGGATTAGTGTTATATCTTACATTGCATTTTTCTTTCCAATTTTTAGCTTGGTGGTGAACCCCTCTTTAGTTTACAATCAACCCCTAAGACAACCCTATTGCAAGATCTCTTTCTCCTTTGCATTGAGATCTCTAGGGTTATCCTTGAATGGAATAGCTTGAAAGTGGGTGTGCTCTAGATCCTAAGCCATACAAAAGCATCTAAATCCCATTTTAAGAGCTTCCAAATTCAAAAAAAGGGTCCTTATTAAGGGAGGACCCATTTTCCACCTAGGGTGAATGGGTCCTAGCACAAGTTTCCAAGACCTTGCTTAAATTTGAATTAAAGGGGCTAAGTAACTCTAATTAGCCATAATTAATTAAGAGGACCCTAGAGAAGTGTGAAAGTGTGTTACAACACTTTACAACACCTTAAATAAGGTATCAGTTAAGTACATTTTATTAAAAAGGGGCCCAAGATCAATATGAATGTGTTACAACACATTACAACTCTAAACCTAGGAAACATTAGGTTAATTCAATGATAATTACTCCCAAATCAATTGAGGAAAATGGATACTTTTTTCATTACTACAATCTCCTATATAAAATTAGTAATAAATACATACATGATGTGATGAAAAAAGGATTTAAATCCATTTTGATTTATTAGGTATTCAACACATTCTTTTATATCAAATTCTTCACCTATTTTTTTTTGTATAAAACAAGTGTCAATCATAATCATTATGGGATCCCACATGTCAACTCAATAAAATAATAAGCGGAAAGGTTCATCGATTTCATTTTTTAAAAAGTGAAACTATGTCAAATAAGTTTTAGGATTCAAAATAGGAGTCTTTACAATAACTTTCCTAATTGGCTAAGTCTCCAAACATTTAGAATTTAAATAGGATTGTACTTCATTTCGTAAACTTGATAGTTTGGGGTTCTTAAGGAATGTGCAATGAAAAAAATAACCCTAATTTTTTTAAAACTATTTAAATGTGAAACAAAACAAAATCAATTAAAATATCATTTAAAATCTAGATTTTTATACTTTCACACCCTATTGATAGTTTGGACTCCACATGACACATGTATAGCTTTCAAACTAAATGTGAAATAATAAGGAAACGTTTGTGTTAGTATCCTATAGGCATATGATTTATCACATGGTCTCTAAGTCACTTTAATTGTTCCCAAGAATGCTAACTTATTTTAGTTAATTTGATTTAATAATACTAGTGATTAATCTGATTTAATAATATCAATGATTTCAAGGCTCAGAAGATATATCATTGATTAAAACAAGTAAAATCCATCAAGAATCTAGACTTCTTAAGATACTAAAATCTGACAAAATATTTTGGGTCTATGAAATCAAAGACATCTAATTATCACTAACCAAACCACGATCCAAAGAAAATGAAAATGGGTGAAAAGAGTTAATGGGTCCATAGAAACTCCAAATATTGAAAACATGAACAAATAGATGCATAAATACCTATGGATTCTAGACTTACTAAACTACCAAATTTGGAAAGGACAATAATTAAGTCCATAATTAAGAAAAGCATGATAAAATTAAAAAAATGATTGCTTAGAATAGAAACACCTAATTGGCATAGAAAGGATTGAGGGTTGGAGGATGACACATGGTAGGATATCACTAGTATATTAGGGAAGATCTATATATAAAAAAGAAATATAAACCAAGTTTAATGTCTCACTAGTTCTATTTAAAACTAAAGGAAAAATGATAAGTAGTTAGAAATCTAGATGTGAAGATAATATTCAACCAAATTAAATTTGATTTGAGGTCTATGGAATTTTAGAAGTTAAAAAATCTAAAGATATTGACTCAAAGGCTTCAACCAAATGAATTTGGCAATTTTTAGAAAATGGTTAATACTTTATGTGGAATCCAAAAACAAATTAAATTGAGAGATATTAACTAAAGGCTACACTTAAGATTTTAAAACTAGGGAAACAAATTTAGGTGTGTACATGTAGACATGCATGAAAGGTAACACTTTAGGAATTTAAAATGGTACAACAAACTTAAAAATAATAATTGAAAGATAATGGAAACTACGAATAAAACATATAATTTCTTAGAGAACACATATAAAATGAAAATAATATATCAGGGCACCTATAAAATTAGGGAGATCTAAACCTAAAATAAAATCATGAGAAACCAAGAAAATTATGAGTCAGGAATTAATTTTCAAAAACTAGAGAAATAAAAGCTCAAAAAGGGGTCCCTAATAACAAATTAGACTTGGGCATGTTATGATCATATAATAACCTATTTTGGACGTATGTAGCCATAAAAATTACTTTAGCCCAAGAAGAATTAGATAAAACACTACTCTTAAGAATTCGCCTTGCACTTCCAACAAGATCTTTTGTTCCTTCTTTTTGGAACAATGTTCTATTATGGTAAAAGAAGGTAAATCTCATTCTTGAGGCCTTTTGAGTTTAAGTGATAATGTGAATGATGTTAATATGGGGTTATATCTATGATTTTTTAGTTATTTAAAAGATAGGATCACATAGTATATCAAACCACACAAACTAGTTTAACTCTCCCAAAAAGAAATATGTTCCACAATCTTTTGAGTAAATTTTTGTTCAACAAAAGTATCTTCATTCTAATCTTCTAGAGATGAAATCCAACACCATAAAAAAAAATCACAAGCTTATGAGGATTTTCTATAACAAAAGTGGCCATTTCTCTTCCTTTTGATTTGAAATTTTTATAAGAATATTCATTGATAGATGAACACACTTTGATAACATGTAAAGATACAAAGCAAAATTCGAGTTTTCATAGCAAAATAAAAATTGCATAAATTGAAAATAAATGAGACACTCTCCTCAACCTTGTTTGTATTCCTTTTATCTTATTTGATATATAGTATATTTAAACACATGAATTAAATGAGTTGTGACTTCACAAAAAAGGCTAATAATTACTAAAATAAACTCAAACAAAATATGCATGTCTTGATATAGGTTTTATTCATCTATGTTCACACACTTTAAACACTAAATTGCATCTACTTTATATAACTACTTTACAACTAATTGTGTGCTTTATAGTAAGAGATCTTTGACTACTACCTATTTTTAAATCTATGAGACAATACCAAAATAGATACAAAATTAAAGAAGAAAAATGAAAATATATAAACTTTCTCCTCTAGAAATATATATGTTGTTCTAAATTAACATCCTTCAATTGTACTAAAGGTTCCTCTATGTAAAACGAAAAAATAGCAAGGTGCATTCCACCCACACTTGATAAGGACTAATAGAGTTCACTTTTCATAGCATGTACAATTCTAATTTAACCAAATTTCAGTTTTATATATATGATCTAACCACTTTTACCTAATAACTTAGACAAAACATTAGGGAAAAGTATTTATCCCACCTTCAATAAGATTTACAACTTTTACAATTTCATCACAAGAATACAAAAATATTATTAATTAATTCCATTTCAATGTAGGAGAAATTGGTGGCCCACGCAATTAGATATAGTCAAGGGAAACCCTTACAATCTTCTAGACATGTCTAAAAAGACTCCACTCCCCAACATAACATTTTAGTCGTTTTTAAAGTCTGTAACGAATCTTTCAACAACTCAACCATCCAATCTACATCACATTCATTATAATAATGTAAAATGAGCTTTCTCAAGAATGCACAACCAATCACAAGCCCAAAATGCCACCATGAACATAACACCAAGCTTGTTTCGACCGACCGCGGAATTGACTTCCACACCGGCCGCTAGATTTTCACACAGCTCACTGAGGGAACTCTGCCTACGTCGTAACAGACTGGGGAATGGAAGCTCATACTCATTTGATATGATTTGAACGGGATATCCGCGCTGGGGGACCCGGATACAACTTTCCTCAACAAAATGTTTCCAACCGGCCCCTCTCCAATCAGTCGTCCGGACTCTGCATGTGATTCATGTGCATCTAAATATTTTTAGGTCACGTGACGACCCGTCGACGTAGAAGGCCGGGTGGCGGGTGGCCATGGCCGGCAGCTTCGCTCCCGTACAGACAACTGAGAGCTGGCGGCTCCTCGGGCAAGGTGTGGGAGGAGGCGGCAACGTGACGAAAGGGGCCTTGCCATAACTACCGGGCTTAAGGTGGGCCCGCCGCCTACAATATGCACAGAGGACCAGATGTTGCTTGGCCCGCCTCCGAGGCCAGGAATCCCTATCAGAATTTCCTTTAGTGAAGGCCCCGCCAACAAGTGTCGGTACTGTATGCGTATCGGCGGTTGACGGGGTACAGCTAAGGGTGTCCAACAGCCAGCATGCATTTAGTGATTGATGGATTTAGTGTAGGGGTAAGGGTAGAGGTGGGGGTAGGGAAATAAGAGCTTCACGTCGCGTCAAACTGACTCCGCCTCAACACCAGAAAGATTTGGTAGCTTGACATGGATGTATAAGCAATCTTTCATCGACGTGGACTGCGGAAATCTTATGTATTACTTGGTATGGATAATGAACGCATCCATCTCTGGATTTTTTCTATTTAATGTAAAATCGTTTTGACCAAGGCGGGAAATTCGGAGTAGTTTGTCCTGTCGGTTCGTGAAGGGGCAATGGCAGTGGAAACATATGGGTGAAGGGGCAATGGCGGTGGAAACATATGGGAGGAGCAATGGCTGCATTCATATTTGCTGTACAATGTAATCCAATATTTTGTACCAGATTTTCTTTAATAGGAGCGTGAGCGGGTCCAACGTAAACTCACACTTTTATCAGATTTTCTTTAATAGGAGTGTGAGCGGGTCCAAGGTAAACTCACACTTCTCTTTTATGGTCAGTCATTTCTTTATGTATTTCTTTATGTTTTTGAAGAGTAAATAGGGGAGAAGAACTAGTATCCGTCACCCATTGAATAACCGCCATTTTATGCTTATTCCTCCCCCCAAAATTTTTTTAACTTTGATTCATTAAAAAACTTTTTTATGAACAAATGAAAAATTACAACAACACCAATCGCTGCTCATAACACAATGAGTAACTCGCCAATCATAATAGATAGCTAAACATGCTTTTGCATTTATAAAAAAAGTCAACTTGCACATAAAAAGACTCATTTACAATTTAATTTAAAGCATTTACCGTTACAAATACCCCCACTTGCAAATGTTTATCCCTCATTACATTTTATATTTACAATTACATATGCATAGCTAATGGTGCTTTACATGACATAATTACAATCTCCTTTTAACTGACATAATTACAATCTCCTTTTAACTCTATGGGATTTGAAATGCACAGTCTTTCACACACTCCCTAGTAGCTATATGTATTTATTTTATTTCCTGTAGGTACCTACACAATTAAATACAGGTGTAAGGCTCCCCAAATAAACATCAAATCCAAATGTAATGCAAAATTCAATCATATCATCTTTAAAAACCTATGTAACTTGCAACTTCAAATTCAAATCCTCAAACAAATTCAAATTTGAAACACAATAACCAAATTGAATGCATTCAATTGTCAGATTCGAATTCCTAAATAAGAGGGGGAAAGTAGCCAACGACATTCACAATTGCATCTTATTCTCTGCAAAATTGAAAACAACGACAAACATCCTCTGCACATTCCTCTAATACCCCAAGTCTCAGGCAGGTACTTATATTTATTTTCATTTATGTAGTGTCTTCTTACTTTATACATTCTAGTTATAGTTATTTTTCATGAACTGTCCATTTAACATTTCTATTTATGCAGTGTCTTCTTGCTTTGCTTTATAAATAAATGAAAGGTCTTTTTGGTGACGGGTTTTTACTTTGCTTTGTGTTCATTTTCTATTATTTGTCATTTATTTCTACAAATAAGGACCTATATTTATATTTGTATGTTTTTGGTCATTTGTCATTTATTTCAGTGTTTATATCAAGGTTTATATTTGTCATTTATTTTTGCTTATATGTGTATTTATATTTGTTTATTTTTGTTCATTTATCAGGGTTGGTCATTTATCAGGGTTTAATGTGTATATGTGTGTGTGTATGTGTATTACGTATTTAAAAATATATACACATATACAAATACATACAGTTACTTACATATAAATAAATAAATATATATATATATATATATATATATACACACAAACACACATATATATACATCTATAACTCTGTTTAAATACGTTTCGTTTGGCTGTCCAATACAATAGACTAGCATTTGTTTATATTTTTCTACTTTCCATTGCACATACAGCAGGCTAGCATACATATATTTGTCATTTTACATTTTGTGTCTCTTGTTCATTCAACAAATCGATGTACATGTGTGTATCATTTGCCTATCCTTTGAAAATGCAAACAATGGTACTGGTTGATCATTTTTTTCTGCATCTTATTGAATTTGTAAATGAATGTGTATAATGATATATAACACAACTTATTGAATTTGTAAATGAATGTGTACAATGTTATATATGTGTATAATGATATATAACACAACTTATTGAATTTGCAAATGAATTTGTACAATGTTATATATATAACATTGTACGCATTCATTTACAAATTCAATAAGCTGTGTTTGAATTTGTAAATGAATGTGTGTAATGTTTTATATATAACATTCTACGCATTCCTTTACAAATTCAATACGCTGTGTGTTTGAATTTGTAAATGAATGTGTACAATGTATTATACATTCATTTACAAATTATGTGTATGTTGTCTCTTCTTCATTGAGCAGATTGATATCTATATCTGTATCCTTTAACTATCCTTTCAAAATGCAAATAATGGTATTGGTTAATCATTTTTTTCTACATCTTTCACGACCCATGAAGGGTTTATTCGATGATTGAAAAATTATTACTGCTTGTTTATGAAATAAATCATTCCTCTTACACACTTTTTCGCCATGTGTTGTTTGATTTTGTTGGGTAATGGTGTTGTTTGCTTTTTCCCACATTGTATTTTACATTCTGTGTCTCTTATTCATTCAACAAATCGATGTATATGTGTGTATCCTTTGCCTATCCTTTGAAAATGCAAACAATGGTACTGGTTGATCATTTTCTTCTGCATCTTATTGAATTTGTAAATGAATGTGTATAATGATATATAACACAACTTATTGAATTTGCAAATGAATTTGTACAATGTTATATATATAACATTGTACACATTCATTTACAAATTCAATAAGCTGTGTGTTTGAATTTGTAAATGAATGTGTGCAATGTTTTATATATAACATTCTATGCATTCCTTTACAAATTCAATACGCTGTGTGTTTGAATTTGTAAATGAATGTGTACAATGTATTATACATTCATTTACAAATTATGTGTATGTTGTCTCTTCTTCATTGAGCATATTGATATCTATGTCTGTATCTTTAACTATCCTTTCAAAATGCAATCAATGGTACTGGTTAATCATTTTTTTCTACATCTTTCACGACCCATGAAGGGTTTATTCGATGATTGAAAAATTATTACTGCTTGTTTATGAAATAAATCATTCCTCTTACACTCCTTTTCGCCATTTGTTGTTTGATTTTGTTGGGTCATGGTGCTGGTGTTTTACACATGGGTTCTTTTGGGGTTAAATGATTTCCTCTCCCTGTTTTACCGCATGCTCAGAGCCTCGTAAAGTCCATTGTATCATGATTTTGTCTACAGAAATGATAGAGGAATTTAGTGGGTTTGATCACATGTCTGCAAAAAATGATATTTTGGGTTTGCATCGACCTTTCTATAAAAAAACCATGTGAATATGGGAAAAAGTCGACAAGCCCATTTATTATATGCCATTTTTGTGAAAACCGTTGCTTGGTTTTTTCCAAATTTGTGTGCTTAAGAAATTAATCTCATGAAACCCTTGCATGAAATATTCGACATCTATCTGAAAATGCACTTTTGTATTCCTATGAGTGAGGAATTATTATTATGAAACCCTTGGTTACTTTTTTGTGCACATTTTTGAAAACCCAAGTCTATAATCGATCTACCTCTGTTCAAAATAATATCCTATCGTTGTTGAATACAACACTTCTTTCATTTTATGTACAATGTGCTTTGAACATTGATATATATACATACATATATCTACGTATATATATATATATATATATATGTGTGTGTGTGTGTGTGTGTGTGTGTAACTATGTAATTATATGTATCCACAGATACATGTATACATATATTTATACAAATACATATAAATACATCTATATCTACATATATATATGTAAACCCAAATTAAATGATGGAAAAGAATCGGATACCCAAAAAAAAAACATTAGTCATATGCTATAATCAGACCCTAATTGGGGTGTAATGTGTTTGCTGTCCAGTTCTAATGTTAGGAGATTAATATGTAGGAGTGATTTTTAATAGGCACCAAAATGATTTTATAAGGTGCTAACCTGAATTAGACCCATTGACTTTTGAGCAGATTTGAATGATAAAATAGATCTAATTGCATGTTAATAGTGACACAATTAACACTGTTTTCTATTTTGCAATGTTATCAATGATTTTTTTTGTAATTATATATGTGTTTTGCAATGTTTATACATTGTTTTTCTAACACTTGATGGCTTACAATGTACAGGATCACTGACAATCATGGCACCAAGGCAGAAGAGGAAAATATCGGGTGGGAGGTGCTTGAATAGAGTACCTCGTGGAGTGACATTCAATGTTCCAGATTTTGTTGATGAAGAGCTAGCAGTGAACATGGACGAGGAAGTTATTTCTGAAAATGCAGAATAGACCAATGAAAATGATGGTTTTGAACCTGTTGTTCATAATACTGACGTAGAAATGGAACTGCCACCTGCTGACCATGTGATAACCCCAAATTTGTGCATGAAAACTTGGTCTATGCATGACATGGAAAAAGCCATTGCAGATGTTGAGGACAATCAAATGTCAATTAGAGGTTCAACGATCAAATGGGGAATCTCGCCTAGCAATTTGCAGGCATGGCTCAATGGTGTGACATCCACAAAAAGGAGGGGGCCACGAACAATCCTAACTGATGAAGAAGAAGCTGAAATTATGCAATGGTGTAAATATATGGCTAATATTGGCCATGACCTTCAAGTGTCACAACTTAAGTCAACGGTGGCCCACATGGTTGGAGTGAGGTTTAACCCATTCATAAATGGGATACCAAGGAGGTCATGGTGGGTTGAATTTCATCAAAGGCATCCTAATATGAAATTTCAAACACCCGAAGGAGTGGACACAAATCGAGCTATAATGTTGTGCCCCAAAATAGTTTCTTCATTCTATGATAACTTGGAGGAGTTATACAACAAACATAATTATGGGGCCAACAAAATATGGAACTGCGATGAAACAAGTGTGCAGGTTGGTAGAAATTGTGCAATTAGAGTTATTACAAAAAAGGGACAAAATGTGTTCCACAATTAATTGCTAAAAGCAGAGAATGGATCACTGTTCTAGCGTGTGTTAGTGCAGCAGGTCAAGCTATACCTGGTTACTATTTGTTCAAGTCCAAAAGGAACATTAGAAACTATATTGTTAACTGTGAGCCAAGGGCATGCATGGCAATCCGAGAGCATGCTTGGATAACCAAAGAATTATTTGTGGAATGGTTAAAACACTTTGCAAAAAATGTCCTAGGAGGTGTGTCACCAACCAGCAAACAACTTCTCATCTTTGACGGTCATGGTAGCCATGTGGCATTCAAAACGGTCGAAGAAGCAAAGACTATGGGAATAGATTTGCTCACACTTCTAGCATATTGCAACCACAAATTGCAACCCCTTGATGTTAGTGTGTTCTCACCATTTAAGAACTACTTCAAACAACAAAGGAGTATATGGCTCTCTGAAAATCTTCAACTTGACATTGGAAGGGAAGAGTTGGCAACACTTGCCAACAAAGCTTTTGTACAAGCTTTGACTCCTAATAACATTGCAAGTGGTTTTAGAAGAACGGGAATTTGGCCATTAGATCGACATGCACTTGACTTGGATATGGGGCCAAGCCAAGCTTTCATGGTTGAAGAGGAAGGAACAACATTGGGAGTACAAATAGAGGGTGATACAGCTGATGATGAGGCATAGTTCATGGCAGCAGAGACTTGTTTGAGGATAGCAGGTTGGAATGAGGAACAGATTGGACAGTTTGTGGAAACCTTTTTTGCAAGCATTCCCCCAAATCCAACAAATGAAGAAGGATATTGTCCAGAAAACATTAAGGCAACAAAAATTCAACAAGAACCAGTAGTTCAATCATGTAATCAGGCAGTTGAAAATGAAGAGAGTCTCAATCTGCCATCTGAATTTCAAGATGTAGCTTTGAACCTAGGGGTGCATCTCAATTTCAGTCAAGTGGATGAAGGGTTGTCCATGCCATCACCACCAAATGTTGATCCTGAAGGCAGTTGAAAATGAAGAGAGTCTCAATCTGCCATCTGAATTTCAAGATGTAGCTTTGAACCTAGGGGTGCATCTCAATTTCAGTCAAGTGGATGAAGGGTTGTCCATGCCATCACCACCAAATGTTGATCCTGAAGATGTCATCCATTACTTCACAACTGGGAGAAATTGGGAGGCTGAAAATGATGAAGAGGATGGAGTCGATGGTAATGACTCAAGTGATGAAGAGGCTGACTATGTGCCATGCACACAAGTCAATGATCAGCAACCAGTAGGCAGAAGAAGCACTTTTTTGAAACTCCCAATGCAACAGGTGCGGCAATCATCTAATAGAGGTCGCAATAGGGTCCTACGCCTTAGTAGGCAGTCTCAAATTTTGACATCGGATGATTTCTTCAATTTGCTGAATGAACAGGAGGCACATAAACAAAGAAACCAAGAATTGTAGCAAAGGAAAAGGGAGAAAATGGCCAAAAAAAAGGTAGAAAGAGAAGCAATCCTCACACAAAGGGAGGAAAACAGATTGGAGCGTGCTGCAAAAAAATAAAAAATTGCAGAGGAGATGCTGAGGCAATGACATGAAAAGGAGCTTCAAAGGGAGCAAGCAAAGATTGCTCGACAGTTGAAGGAAAACCAAAAGCAGGTGGAAAGAACAGAAAGAAACAAAAGTAAGAGTACTCCTACAACTCCTCTTCCAAGTCAACATCCAATTTTAAGGGACATGATTAACATTTTGTCTCCAACCTTTGGAGCTCTTAGCAACCTACAAAACATGTCTTCTGAAGGCTTCTCTTCACAGTTACAGCTCACTCCGGAGGAAAATCATGCATTGCTTGCTTGTATAGCAAGTGCCATACAGAACAATCCACAGTCCTTAACATCTTCTCCAGTTGATGCAGAGTCAGTTGACCCCCAAGGACACACCACTTCTTAATCAGATCTGTGGATGTCTGATTAGGATTTTTTGTTGTCAACTTTTTGACCTCGAAGTGTGCTAGAGTGTTTTTCGTAAAACTGAATGCTAGTGTATTGTATTGGACAACCAAAGGATACTAGTCTATTGTATTGGATAGCCAAAGGATACTAGTGTCTAATTTTGTAGAACTAAATGGTAGTCTGTTGTCAACTTATCTACTTCGATGTGTGCCAGTGTGTTTTTTGTAAGACTGAAGACTCCTTGTCTTCTTTCCAACTTTGTCTTAATCATGTTTATGCTATAATAAATTTTATTTTAGCCTAGGCATGTTTTGGGAGCTATCCAAGTTAATGATCTATGCTTTTGTGATTCAAAATCAGTTTTGTGTTCGTTATATTCATCTATCATTTTGTTGGATATGTGTTTGTTGTATTCATCTAACTAACATTGTTGAAAATTTAAATGTACATTAAGAAATGTATGTGATTGAAATTCAGAAAATTATGTACATATATATATATACACATACAACTATGTATATGCATACATACATATATATATGCATATACATATAGTTGTGTGTGTGTGTGTATATATATATGTATACACAACTAAGTATATGCATACATATATATATATATATATATATATATATATATATATATATATATATATATATATATATATATATATATATGTAGCATATCCATAAATTGTAACTATAAGTGTAAGTGGAAATCAATCTAATTCTAAATTGTAAGTTTACAATGAATAAGTAAATCCCACCATAAATCAAATCCCATTGTTCAGGTTCATGAATGAACATCATAAGAAAAAAGAACATCATAAATGAACACAATGTCTACTAGGTCACAGCCAAAGTAAACTCTTGAAAGACTTGACCGGAAATGTCATCATGCAAATTGACTTGCTCTTTACAACCTCCCTAGTTGTGTATACATGCATACATATATACATATATTTATATATATGTATGTACATATATACATACATACATACATACATACATACATACATACATATGTATACACAACTAAGTATATGCATACATATAACTATACATCTATATGCAACATATCCATAAATTAATCTATTTGAAATTATAAATTTTTGAACACATACACTTGGAAATCAATCTAATTGTAAATTGTAAATGTAAGTTTACAATGAAAAATAAAAATGAACATTATAAATGAACACAATGTCTATCGGGTCACAGCCAAAGTAAAGTCTTGAAAGACTTTACCTGAAATGTAATCTTACAATTTGACATGCTCTTTACAACCTCCTAGCCATTTGACGTGCCTGCCACAACAAACAAATATAATAGAACAAACAAACATGGACAATAGTTATTGAAATAAATAAAAAGATATACTAGTTAGGCAAAAATATAGAACAATAATTGAAACTTAGAGCCATTCCATGAACATTGTTGCACCACCTCTCCTTGTTCTCCCATGCCTGCAAGAAAAGATTTACAACCACGAGTAGTCACAACCGAGGCTAGTAACATACAAACATCATATGACCTTTGAAATAATGCATGTACAACAACACATAATTAATCAAGTTCAACATATTAAAAGATCCATATGGAATAGATAAATATATGTAAAAACATATAAATGTTAATAGAATTGTATACCAAGATTTAATCAACTTATAATTATTGTTTCTCATCAAGCTTGGATATATGAGAAATGTGCAAAGGATGCCATTCAATGGTTTGTAGCATGGAGAGGATATTAGTAGAGGAGAATAATTGTGAATGCCACTGGCTGTTGTCCCTCTTATCTAGAAATTTGAATTTGACAATTGAATGCATTCAATTTGATTGTTGTGTTTCAAATATGAATTTGTTATAGCATTTCAATTTGTAGCTGCCACTTACGTAGGTTTTTAGAGATGATATGACTAAATTCTACATTATATTTGGATTCGATGTTTATTTGGGGAGCCTTATATATCTGTGATTTTTTGCAGGTTTGCATGCATGCATGCAGTCATACAAACATAAGCATACATGCAAACATTCATAGAAACATAAGCATACATGCATGTATTCATATAAACATATACATACATATACATTGCAGAAAATCAGTAATATACATTGCAGAAAATCAGTAATATACATTGCAAAGCAAAAAAAACACCTAAATGTGTCACTATTAACATTTAATTAAAACTATTTTATCATTCAAATCCGCTCAAAATTCAATGGGTCTAATTCACGTTAGCACCTTATAAAATCATTTTGGCGCCCATTAAAAATCACTCCTACATATTAATCTCCTTACTTTAGCACTGGACACCAAACACATTACACCCTGATTAAACTTCATTTGGGTTTCGATTAATGCATATGACTAATGTTTTTTTGGTATCCCATTCTTTTCCATCATTTTACCGAGCACTCTCTTTGGAATGTACATACATACATACATATATCTATATATGTATATATATATATGTATGTATGTATGTATGTATGTGCATACATACATACATACATACATACATACATAAATACAATGTGGGAAAAAGAAACCAGCACCATTACCCAACAAAATCAAATAACACATGGTGAAAAGGTGTGTAAGAGGAATGATTTATTTCATAAACAAGCAATAATAATTTTTCAATCATCGAATAAACCCATCATTGGTCATGAAAGATGCAGAAGAAAATGATTAACCAGTACCATTGTTTGTATTTTGAAAGGATAGTTAAAGGATACATACATAGATATCAATCTACTCAATGAAGAAGAGACAACAGACACATACTTTGTAAATGAATGTATAATACTTTGTACACATTCATTTACAAATTCAAACACACAGCGTATTGAATTTGTAATGGAATGCGTAGAATGTTATATATAAAACATTGCACACATTCATTTACAAATTCAAACACACAACTTACTGAATTTGTAAATGAATGTGTACAATGTTATATATATAACATTGTACAAATTCATTTGCAAATTCAATAAGTTGTGTTATATCATTATACACATTCATTTACAAATTCAATAAGATGCAGAAGAAAATGATCAACCAGTACCATTGTTTGCATTTTCAAAGGATAGGCAAAGGATACACACATATACATTGATTTTTTGAATGAACAAGAGACACAAAATGTAAAATGACAAATATATGTATGCTAGCCTGCTGTATGTGCAATGGAAAGTAGAAAAATATAAACAAATGCTAGTCTATTGTATTGGACAACCAAACGAAACGTATTTAAACAGAGTTATAGACGTATATATATGTGTGTTTGTCTATGTATATACGTATATATATACATGTATATATGTATTTATATGTAAGTAACTATATGTATTTGTATATATGTGTATATGTTTTTAAATACATAATACACATATATACACATATATATTAAATCCATATACACACACACACATATACATATTAAACCCTGATAAATGACCAACCCTGAGAAATGACCAAAAATAAACAAATATAAATACACATATAAGCAAAAATAAATGACAAATATAAACCCTGATATAAACACTGAAATAAATGACAAATGACCAAAAACATACAAATATAAATACAGGTACCTATTTGCAGAAATAAATGACAAATAATAGAAAATGAACACAAAGCAAAGTAAAAACTCGTCACCAAAAAGACCTTTCATTTACTTATAAAGCAAAGTAAGAAGACATTGCATAAATAGAAATGTTAAATGCACAATTCATGAAAAATAACTATAACTAGAATGTATAAAGTAAGAAGACACCGCATAAATGAAAATAACTATAAGTACCTACCTGAGACTTGGGATATTAGAGGAATGTGCAGAGGATGCTTGTCGTTGCTTTCAATACATACATACATACATACATGCATGCATACATATATATGTATGTATGTATATACATATACATACATACATATATATCTACAAACATGATACATGATGATTTGGCATTGTGGGTTACTATTACAGCAAGGAAGGTTAGAATTATCACTCATAAACATACTTTATAGGAGGAAACACCATTAAACAGGATTCACAATCACTTTCCAAAAGATGAGATATAAAATAAATCAGAAAAAGATCAATATACATAAAAGACAATCCTTCTCATATAACTATCCTATTTAATTAGTTTTCTTTGGGATAAATTTTCCTTATCTATAGTTACACTAATTACACATGAATATGCACTTGAAAGCGAATACAATGCATGTTATTGAATGCTACATTTAACATACATATTGAACACCCTAAATATAGTATCAAAAACTCATAAAACTACAAGCATCGAACACAATGTATATATTTTAATTTTGCGAGTAACATTTATGTTGTATAATCTTTGAGTCATTTCTTTTAAGAGTATGAAACAAACAACACCATAAATATAAACGTCAAATAGTGAACTGGTTGTACGTGTCAAACTAATCAAAACATAATAAATATGAGCTATCATTTATGAAAATTGAAAGTCACAAATACTAAATTTGAGATATTAACTCATACAAATCGGACTTCTAACAAATATAACATTTGCTACTTGGTTGCTCATTCGTATGCTAATTCGTGTACCTTAACCCACAATGCCAAATCATCATGTATCTATATATATCTATATATATATATATGTATGTATGTATGTATGTATGTATGTATGTATGTGTGCATACATACATACATACATACATACATACATTCATATACATATGAATAACACATGTGTATACATACATATATAATTTAATTGCATCCTAATAAGAATTAGGACTACCATTGTTTGCACTTTAAAAGGAGACTGATGTTTATTGTTACCTCACACCATGGACACACAACTATTATACATACATACATACATACATACATACATACAATGTGGGAAAAAAAACCAGCACCATGACCCAACAAAATCAAACAACACATGGCGAAAAGGCATTTTAGAGGAATGATTTTTTTGAACAGAGGTAGATCGATTACACACTTGGGTTTTCAAAAATGTGCACAAGAAATTAACCAAGGATTTCATAATAATAATTCCTCACTCACAGGAATACAAAAGTGTGTTTTCAGATAGATGCAAAATATTCCAGGCAAGGGTTTCATGAGATTAATTCCTTAAGCACATGAATTTGGAAAAAACCAAGCAAGGGTTTTCACAAATACATATTTATTTTAGATAGGTTTTCTGATTTATGCCCATAGTGACATGGGTTTTTTTATAAAAAGGTCGAAGCAGACCAAAAAATATTATTTTGTAGACATGTGTTCAAACCCACGAAATTCCTGATCATTTCTGGAGACAAAATCATGAGACAATCGACTTTACCAGGTCGTATTTAATCAGGATTGCACCCTTAGCCAAGTCAAACTTGTCTATCATGTCGCAATATGAAAATGCTCTCAAATTTGTGGGTAAATCTATAGGTGAGAGCGAATCTCCAGAGTGGGTCGGTTCCCCCAGTAAAACACCTAATCTACTAGACCTTCAGGGAAAAGGGGTAGAAGGAAAAACTGAAAACAAAGATCCTAAACTAAGGTGATTCACCAGCAATAAGAAGATTCTAACAATTTTTCCCACTCACAACAATACCTTCAAAACTTTGATTTTCACAATCCCACCCTAAACATATAATCCAAAAGTGATTTGAATAGAGCTTAATCAAACATAACACATAATGCAACCTGAATCACATGAAACCCTTGCAAACAAACCTACAATGACAAGACATAAGAAGGATTTTTCATTTGAATCACAACTAACATCAAATTGTAATTGTAAATTTGAACAAGTAGATGAGAAAAAAACTTTGTTATTTTATTGAACTGAAGGAGTGACAATTTTAGAATCTGAGTACATGAACAAGTTTACAAAACTCTCTCAACAGATAGGAGAGCAAGAAACTATTAATCTGAACTCTGAAAAATAAAAAGTTTCTCCAACTTATAGCCTCCAAGTGTCATCATAGTGAAAATAGCCAAAAATTAGCTTCACTGCATCTATGGATAGCAACTTTTCCCATTTTTTAGCTTAGGGTCCAAAAGCCTGAAAAATAGTGTCATAAACTACTCCAAATAGCACCCAAAAGATAGAAACTTTCCACCTCCAAGGGGTTGATCCAAAAAGTCTGCAAAATTAGGTGCAAATAGCTAGAAACTGAAAATAGAAACTTTAGTTTGCCTCTTTTTCTCCAAATTCAACCAAGTGAACTCAAATTAAAATGGAAAATTTCAATGAGGACTCAAGTACTATCTTTAAATAACAATTAATTAAGCAAAAGGATATTGCTTAATTAATGTTTAATAATTTGCAGTTTCAAAATAAAAATCCCTATTACATTCACTTTTGATGCCAACTTGACTTCAATTACTTTGATTTTCTGCAATTTGGGTCTAAATATTTTTTTTTTTTGCAGTTTGAGTGAAATTTGATATTTTGCAAAAAATCAAAATATTATACGAAGACCTCTATACATTTGATTTTTCTATAAAAAATCATAAAAAACTTAGGCACTCATTAGATATGTTTATCAAAGTTCCAAGGGAAACCCTAAAATGTTCAAAACTTGGGTAAAATCTCAAAACCCCTAAGGGCATTGTCTTGATTTTCAAATAATGCATTAAATATTTCTCAAGGTTTTAAGAGGGCTCATTTAAAATGGACAAGGCATATATGATTTTCTATAAAAATCAAAGAAAAAGAACTAAAGCTAGGCTCGACCTAGGCAAGGCATATATGATTTAAGGCATTTGATTTTTAAAAGAAATGTGATAAAAGCCCAAAGTCGAATTAGGGCATGGGAAAAACCCTAACATCAAAACCAAAACGAAGCCCTAAATTTTCTCATCATTTCACTTGGCCGACTTTGGAGAAGAGGGCTCTACACTTGGCCACCATGGAAGTTAGGGTTTCAAGGTTGGAACTCCACCATTCAAGCTACTTTCTTTGTCATTCTTGTCAAATTTTCTTTTGCATTCGATGGCGATTTTTTTGTCTGTGTTTTGATGCATTTTTTACTCCATTTGAAAGATAAATCAAGCCTATAGGTTGTGGCCATAATTGATTTTTTAATGCATTTTATCTCTTTTGTGTTTCATGTTGTTGCATTGTTTTTATTTGGCCGCCATGAGAGGGCTTTGTTCAAGCTTTTGTGAAGGATTAGCCATGGACTTGGACTAGTTCTCTTCACTCATAGCCATGGTAAGCTCCATTTCTTTTCCACTTTGTGCATTTCCTTCTTTAAAAGGCTCAATTTGAGCTCATTTAACAAAAACAAGTTGAGAATCTATAGGAGAAATGAGTAGAGCTTTGAGTTGGTCTTACTTAAGCCGCGTCCTCACTAAATGTGTTCTTTTATTTCTGCAAAAATAACTCTTTCCTGGGCTCAACCCATGATGTGCAATGGTATTACTTGTTAAATGAAAGAACTCTTTGTATCTATGCTCACTGTTTCTTGGGTTTTAAAAACCCATCATAGCCGCAACCATTAGCTTCAATATCTTCATTTTATGAAAGCTCCAATGTTGGCATGAGCTCGAACCACTGTTATTTCTTTTGTATTTGCATTTTGAATACAAAACTCCAAGTGGGTACTCTTATTTGTGAAGGAAAACTCCCTCTCAGGTCGTAGCCATGAGAGTTTAGCTGGGTATATTTGCATTCATGTATGAGCTTGAACTACCATTATCTCTACATTTTGAAGTCTTAAAACTTAAACCCATGTGTGTTTCCTCCTAAAGCTCAAAAAGTGTACCATTGCATTTGTTTCACTCTATGCAAAATGCATTCATTTCTCTCTACTCACACATAGGTGCATCGTATGAGTCATGGTGAATTGTTTCATTCCATACTTGTTCATTACCTTCATTGTTTTCTTTCGAACAACATGATGCATCAATAGATAACAACAATTTCACTATTGTTTATTGTTGTCCGCCTACATTCTGAAACATGTATGAGGCATTAATTCTCTTCACCATATAGAGACATCAAACATTCAGCTACAAAAACCCCCATTATGACATTGGTTCACTATTTTTGAAAAGCAATAATGATTTCATTTTTTCAAGTGCACACTACTGTAGCTTCACTTGCTTGCTCTCGAACTATAGGCTCTACTTAGAAATTATTCATAATGGAACAAGCTATTTTCTTTGCACTATTTGCTTTCTGTAAGACATGTTGTTCCAATGATATTGTAATCTTTCTTTTCACTGCATATGTTGTTAGCAATTACTTGCTTTCATTTTTGCTTGAAATGTATAAACACAATGAAGCTCAAACACTATTTGGTGCTTTTTAGTTGCTTATCAAACAACATGTTTTCTCTTACTCTCCATGCAATTTCTCATTCGTTGTTTAGCATGGTTTGCAATGACATTTGCACACACTTGCTTAATGAAACATATAGAAAAGCTCTATTTACTCATAAATGCACTACATATGGATGCCTCTATATCATTTACTTACTTTGCAAGCTTGCATTCAACCATCATGGTATTTTCTGTAAGTCACTTGTTGTCCATTATCACCCATTCTATGCACTTGAATGCTTCAGAAAATGCACTTCAAATTTCACAATTTCATGTGGCAATGTAATGAGATAGTTTTATATCTGTAGCATCAATCATATTGAAACCAGCCTTGAGTTTCTTTGCAATCTATTGACTTTAACGATGATGTTTCAAGTTACATTTTCAGCCATTTAGTGTATTGTACTTTCAGTCAACAATGCTTCTTTCTCCTTTACTTACTTTGGCTTTCATACTCCATTTGCAACCACTTGTAATTCTTTTTCTTGATGGGAGAAGCTTCTTTCTGTACTCTTCATGTATTTTTATTTCTCTTAGGCAGCAATAGTTGATGAATCTATTCTTTGCATATAATATTTTGAAATACAAATACCTGATGATGGTGTTCTGAAGCTTCTCTATTTGCTTTAGTGGCCATTGTTGGTTGGCATTATGTATGCCTATTCACTATCATATTTTGATGATGCACTCCTTATGATGATCTACTTGAGCAATTGATCATTTATGATCTTCAACTCATTGCATTTTCAGACTTGATTGTCCTAAATGGTCAATTGCTTAAGCTCTTATGACACTTGTGATGTACTCCTTCAGATGCAGATCTCTTTTGAGAAATTTTGAATTGTTTCCTTTCTCAACCCCTCTCTTGAATGTTAAGGGGCAACATGCCAAGCTCAACCCTTGTGGGAGCCCGTTTTACACCACATGCTATAAATCTTCAAAATAGATCAACAACTTGGCTTTTCCTATACCTGCATAGGAAACAAACAATGTTAGATTAAAAACAATAAATATAAATTTTCTTATGATGTTTCCTCCTTTGTATTCTCTTGCACACTTCTTGTCTTTGCTCAATTGATTCAATGCATCATAAGCAATGTTCTACATTATTGTTGATAGATCATGTAGGAGGATTCGTAAACCAAGCTCTAACAAAACATTACAATCACTTGCAGGTTCAATTGGAGAACGAAGGCAAAGAGGGATGCACAACACTAAAGGAAACTTGAAGACACATTCAGGCAATGATGACTATGTTCCCTCTTATGTGCTCTTTTCCTTCTTTATCTTTAGTAGTGTAGCACACTCCTTATGATTCATTGTTTCAGCTCTTCCCATGGCTTGTGTGGGACTCTTGATTCTTCTTTTCATCCCAATGAATACAAGACAACATTTTGTGAAATTCTTGTTCAATTAAGTACTCTTTTGCAAAATGTATGAAACATTGTGTAATGAATAACTGAATATAGAATGAAGCACTTTCTTTTACATTTCATGCAATATTTAATTCTGCAAATGATTAATGGAAAACTGAAACACACTGCACTTTTCTAAAACTCAAAAATATGCAATGGTTTAAGCAACTGCAGAAATAAACTAAAAATTTTCACCTTAAAATGAACCTGAATTAATCAACTTTGTCAATTTGAGCTGCAGTGAAAAACTAATAACAAGTACCATCAACAGGTGAATCACACCACTTGCTCTGACTATTAAATGTATAGATAGTCAATGTATTTCATATTTACAACTAGACAAAATGAATTGAAGTTGAGTGACCTAGGCAGCCAATGTTATCATCTATAGACCCTAAGTTCTATACACTTCTACCCATCACTGAGCACTATAGTGTGTTTGTGCATTTTAACATTTTATAAAATATTGCAAAGACCATGGGAACACTTTGTTGTGGAGATACGATTATGAGAAACGAGTCTACAAACATGGCATGACATGTGTTGGAAATGACTCTACAACTTATTTTAGTCTACAATATAACCAATCTTGACCCACTTGTGGATAAAGGACTTGGTATGTATTTTGCTTTGTGCTTACTACAATGATGATTGTGTGGTTTTAGCTTTGTGTTTGGAGTCTAATAAATTGTGATTCAAGCCAACAAGTATAAAAACATTATAGTCTTCTTCTACTTTGTAATTTTTTTCTTAATATGAGAGTCTTTTTTTTATATTGGGTTTTGTAAGTAACAACCCACTTGTTTGGGAAGCCTATTATTTTTTCCACATACCCAAAAATTGAATAAATTCATCCTACAAAACAAATGAAAGCTATTTAAGACTAGCTACCCAAGCTCTATAACAAATCTTCATATGCACATTGTAATTCAATTGGTTTAGACATGTTTAACGACAATTACACAATGAACCCTAAGTGAACCTAGTAAGTTAAGACTTGACATTCCTGAGCCTTGGGATAGCTAAGGTTACCTCTCACCAGGAAATCCTAGTAATTCTTTCAAGAAATATAGGTTCTCTTGGTCAAGTGGCAAGGATTTATCTACATGTTGTGTGTGTAACAACCACATCAACAAGACATATTAGTCATTATAAGTCCAATATATCATTGCAATCTTGAGTATTTGCATATTGGCCATATATTGCATCTATTGTTGCAATCACGTTCTTGATTTTCCCTCTTGTAGAAGGTTGTTGTTGGTTTTTGTAGGTCATCCTGGAAGCTTGAGTCCTTGTGTGACTCTAACAATTGTGACACTCTTGGGTATCTTTGGACATGATCATCAATGTTGGTTAATTAAAATACCTTTAAAATAGTTGTTTCTTATAAATAACACTTAAGAGTGTTATCAAATGGTTAATACATACAAATAATTAATACCCTTTTAGTTAGGGAAAGAATCTAATGGATCTAAATTAAATTAATGTGTAATGCTTGGCTAAAAAGATATTGTATCTCATTGATTATGAACACTTCCCCAAGTCAGCTAAAAGGCTTATGGAAATAAGACGCCACATTTATGGAGGGGCATGCTACAAATTTCTACCCAAGTTAATGTAGTTTCTACAATTATTTTTTGAAAATCTAGATTAGGCTCCCATGAAAAATCCCTAAATAGATATTTCCTCATGCACATAACCCTTTGTTATAATTATTTTATGCATAGAACTTTAATTCTAAATATCAATTTCTAGGATTTGTGCGCATGGTTCTTGATAGCTAAAAAGAGAATAAACATTTAATGAATATGTTGGTTAATTAATGTAAGAAGAGAAATATCACAACATAGCACATTCTAATTATGTAATAGTGGAATGATAATAAGAAAATTTTAACTTTTTAATGCATTTAATAAGTGGTGATACACCTAAAAATGTGTATGAAACAAAAAATCAACTCTATAAATTCTAATAATGTGTATGATGTAGGTTGTTTATAGCACAGTGTGATGGCTAAATCATGGCATTGTTGTTCTAGCCACTAAGATTCAAACCCCCACTAGGCCATTGTGATCACAAGTATTGTTCCCTCTTTGATTTATTGTTCTCGTGGGTTTGAACCTTCACATTAAAGTTATTAGCATTCATGCTAATGACTTCATGCTCCAAACCTTCCTCATTGGGCCAATGTGCTCACAAGCTTTGTGCCCTTGTTGGACTATTGTGTTTGTGGGTTTAAAACACTCATGTTAATGCAATGTGTTCATATCGAGGATGAGGTACCCTATTTGTGGCCTCACCTAGCTTAGGTTAGGCTAAACATTCCTGTGATACCCATACAAAATAATATGTATGATGTAGGAGCATTTGGGCTCACAAGAAATCTTGCATAAAAAAAATTACTTCTCAAGTTTTTTATAGTTTATGTTAATTTTTTAGTTATTTTCGGATATTTGTGGTGTCAAACTCATTTTGTGCTAAACTTAAGGAAAATTATTGGTCTGCTAGTGTTTCATAATATCTTTTGATTATGATATAAATTTAAAGTTGTGTTGTTTAAGTTAAAATCAAATCTACTTTCAAGTTCTTCCAAATATTTGAGTTACAATAAACCAAGTATAGGAACTTGTAATTTTTAGTTTATTAAATATGTTAAGGGGTTGCAAGAACTATTGCGTTCTATTGGTTGATTTGAAAATGTTGATAAGAGTTTCCAATTAGGGTTGGGATGCGATTGAGATTTTTTGTCCTTCTCAACCACTAATTGAACTCTAAGAATTTTTTTTTTGGAAAATTAAAATTAAAATATAATTTTCTTATCTCATATTTATTTTCTATTTGGGTCATATTTTTCAACTTCTTGGTAGTGTTCCTTTATAATAAAGAGGTTGTGTGAAGTTTATGGGTTTTTCGGTAGGGAGTTTCAACATGTTTTTGGAGGTCATTTTGTTAAACAATGGAAGGCGTGAGTTAGTAGATGGTTGCATGGTGTGGTGAAAATATTTCAAGATGTTTTGAAGAAAGATGGGAAGAAAAAAATAGAAGGAAAATAGAGACAATGAGGGTTTTCAATAGAGCTATAGGAAGGGCATGAGAAGAGTGGAAAAAGTGACAGGGACAAGAACATATAAAAAAATACTAAAGAAGTATGCTGATCCTACCAAGAAGATGATACATAAGTGTAAAAACAAGGGAAATTATATTGTAGTTTCAAATTTGTTTGTAGTTGAATTTGATAATGATGTATAAATTATTTTGAGAAATTATCAATTCTTGAAGCAAATATATTAAATATTTAAGCTACAAAATTTTAATAAATTATTTCTTAAGAACATTATGTTTTCCTAAATTGTGTAAATTGTGAGAAATTTAAAAAATTGTTAGATTGGGTAGTTTGATAAGACACCCTCATTTAGACCTACACTAAGGTGTTCCTTAAGGGAACCTCTCCTTCCATAAATGTGTCAGAACTAAATCACCAACTTGAAAATCAAGTTCTCTCCTCTTCATATCAATGTGTTCTTTGTATTTTATGTCACTCTTTTCCAAGTTGTTCTTAACCTCCTTATGTAACTCTTGTAGATAATCAACAAAATCCTCTAAAACAATAAATTTCCTTCCTAAATTAGTAGTGTCTATCAATTCATCCACCCCTTGGACTATAACCATAAATGATTTGAAATGAGCTCTTACTTGTACTTTTTTTGTTGAGTTATTGTAGACAAATTAAGCTTGTGCTAATATCAAATCCAAGTAATTTGGTTTACTTATTATTAAGCATATTAACAAGTTTCCAAGACTCCCATTAACAACCTCTGTTTGTCCACCAATTTGTGGATGATAGGCTAAAATAAATCCAAGTTTTACATCCAAAATTTTCTATAAATTACCAAAAATGACCAAAAACTTTGTATCCCTATTTAAGACAATACCTTTTGGAAAACCATTAACCACATCCTTAAAATATAATGTAGCAATATTTGTAGCATCATTTGACTTCTTGCATGGAATAAAATGTGTGATTTTTAAAAATATATCTACCCCAACAAAAATAGAGCCATTACCTCATTGTGTCCTCGATAATCCAAGAATAAAGTCCATACTTACTTCTTCCCATGGTCTCTTTGGTGTTGGCAATGACTAATATAAACTTGTGTTTTGACTTGTTCTTTTTTCATACTAACAAATTTGATAACTTTACACTATGTTCTTCACATCCACACTCATCCTTCGCCAATAGTAACCTTCATTCAATTGCCAATATTTTATTCACTCCAAAATATCCAACAAGACCTTCACTATGTATCTCTCTAATCAAGTTCTCTCTCATCGATCCTTGATGTATGCATAATTGTTGCCCCTTAAATAAAAATTTCTCTTTAATAAAATATTCCAATCATGGTATCCTATCCTTTACAACTAGATTCTTACAAGTTACCCATGCCTCTTTAAAATCTAACTATTTCTCATACAATTCTTTCATTGAATCAAATCCCATAACATTTATCCTCGTCTCATTCAACAATAAGCACATCGTACTTAATGCATCAAATACCTAATTATGTTTACCACTCCTATGCAAAATAATAACTTTAAGGAACTTTGCCCATTTCATATGTTTTTTAACTTAACTTGCCTTGATAATTTACAAATTGTAATAGATGATGAACTTGTACATAACAAACTCCTTGGGTAGCAAGTAGTGTCTCCATTTTTTGAGTGCTTGAACAATAACATAAAAATTTTGATCATAAACCAAATATTTTCTTTTAGCTTAATTTAATTTCTCATTGAAATAAGATATTGTCCTTCCCTCTTGACTTAGGAATCCTCCTATTTTTGTCCCACTAGCATCACAATCTACTTGGAACACTTTATTGAAAGTTGACAATACTAATGTACTATTTATTCATTCACTTTCCCTTTCAACAATTAAAAACTTTTCTCTATTGCAACTATCCACTTAAATTGTTTTCCATTGCCCTTCATTATTTTTGTTCAATAGGTGTATAAATACCACTATTTTTTTTTTTATAAAATTCATATAGAAGATTTCTAATCAATGAAAAATTCTTGCCTCAAAACATACTTCTAGGCGATGACCAATTTACAGTATCCTTAACCTTTTCTAGGTTCATCTGTAAACCATACTGAGAAATAAAAACCCCAAATAAAATAATATACTTTTCATAAAACTACACCTTTTTAGATTAACCAAAAACTTCTCCTATTCCCATCTTTGTAAAACTACCCTAAAATTCACTAACTGAGTGGTCCCATGGGAGGGCTTGGGCTTCTATTTTCATGGAGTAGGAGGTCCCATGGAAAAAAAAATGTGTGCTACAGGATTAATTGGAATCTTTTCTAGAAAAATAGAAGCCCCTACAGTATAGGAATGCATCTTTCAGTTGGTGAAATTGGGGTGGGGCTAGAAATTGCTCCTACAGCTTGGGAATTTTTTAGTAAGTTTTTCTACCAGTTGTCTATCACTTAAAATTTTAAATTCCTAAAAAAATAAAAAAAAATGAGAGAATTTTTATTTATTTATTATTTTTTATCAAAATACTCCAGTTTGTTCCTTAAATTTTGGAGCTCAAGCTTTTAAGTTGAATTGCAAAACTGAATTCATGGGACCACTAGCTTTAAAATATTCCTAAAAATTCTCAGCAGCACCCACTGAATTTTTTTAGGAAGCCCCCCTCCATGGGACCATACCCTAAGCATTCTTCCTTTGTTTTACTAAGATTTATAATATCATCCAAATATACAATAACAAACTTACCAAGAAATGGTTTAAGCACTTCATTCATCAATCTCATGAATGTAATTTGTGCATTTTTCAAACCAAATGACACAATCAACCACTCATATAGTCCATCCTTTATTTTGAATGTAGTTTTCCATGCATCTCCTTCTCTAATCCTTATTTGGTGATATCCACTCCAATCAATTTTGATGAAGTACTTGGATCCACTCAAACAATATATCAAGTCATCCATTCATGGTAATGGAAACATGTTTTATTGTTATCTTATTGATGGGCCTTGAATCAGTGCACATACACCATTCTCCATCCTTTGTAGGTGCTAATACTATTGATGAAACACATCAACTCAAGCTTTACCTTATTAAACCTTTATCTAAGAACTCCTATACTTATTTTATTATCTCCTCATTTTACATAGGTGTCATCTTATAAGCTACCTTATTTGGAAAACTAGCTCCTAGTATCAAAACCATGTAATGACTAATACTTTTCATAGATGACAACCCATCCAATAATTCCTTCATAAGTATATCAACATATTCATCAATAATTTCTTGATTTCTAATAGAATCTCTTGATCTTTTTCTACTATCCTAACCTTTGTAGGATTAGGAATAAAAGTATAGCATACTCTCTCCTTCTTTATCTCTTTTTAAAATTATTTTCCAAAAATTATAAGCTTTTGGATTGTTGTCCACTTCCTCTTCTCTATCCTGCAATGGACTCAAATATACTCATTTTCATCCTCCACTATTGTGTAAGTGTTTTTCCTACCATCATGTATAGATTTCATGTTGTACTTCTATAACTTCTGCCTAATAGGAAATGACATGCGTCTACAAACATTACTTCATACACAACTTCATCTTTGTAATTATCAACCTAAAAATTAATCAAACACTACTCACTTACCAAAAGTTGATGCCTTATTTATAAGCATGAGACCTTGTATGAATTCAGGTTCTTCATATTTTTTAATTTGAGTTTCTTCACTATTTCTTGTGATACCAAATTATTGGTGCTATTGCTACCCACAATCACTTTGTAACATTTTCCACTTGATTTACACATAGTCTAGAATAAATTCTTTCACTATATTGGTTAAGTCTTCTCATGTTTCAATTTTAACAATACTCTTTTAAACATTAGTGATTCCCCTTTCTTAGGCTCCTCTATATATTTTGGTGAAGCCATACTTTCCTCATCCACTTTTGCTACATAATTCCTTGCTTCATTCACTCTCCCACTATTCTGTTCTATTTGAGGCCACTCAAATTCCCTATGACCAACCTCTTCACATTGAACATCTACCTCAAAATTATCTTTCTTCCTCTTCCTCTTCTATAATAATATCTTCCTCTTAGATAATCTTCTCTTCCTCTTGAGTAATCTCCTCTTCCTCTTGTACCTTGAGTGTAAGTACTAGTTTGTGTTGTACTTGATTCCCCCTCTTTTGTTAGTTTCCTTCCCCCCATTGGATTGTCCTTTACCTTGAGAGAATATTCCTCTTCATCTATAATATTTTTGTTTCCTTGCTAGATTCTCTTATGCTTTCAATGCATACTAGCAAATATCTTCAGTTATCCTTATTTTGATCATATTATTTTCATCTTGAATTGACATACACAAACCATTCACATGTCTTGATACATTTTCCTCATCATCTTCAATATGTCTAGCTCAAATTTTGAGCTTGTATAATTCCTCCATGTATTCTTTGACATTCATCTCCATTTGTTTTAAATTTTACAAATTCATGAACATGTTGAATTGATAGTCTATTGGTAAAAATTTGGCCTTCAACTTAGTTACCATTTTGTCCCATGACTTGATTTTCTCCTTTCTTTTTCTTTGTCTCTTTATTTTCACGTGATCCCACCATAGGGATGCATGTCCTTTTAGCTTTCTACAAGAATTTTATTTTCCTTAGATCTTATATGGATTCATAGTTAAAATTCTTCTCCATTTTAGAAACCCAATTTATAATCTTTTTTAGATTTAAATTATCACAATAGCAAGGTGTTTCCAATTTTGGTTTGATTTTATCTTTGACATTGCTCTCAAGAATCTCCCTTTTGGCTCATCCATTACATCTTCCACCTCTAATTTGTGTTCCTCTATTTTACTTTCATCTTCACTAAGATCCTCTATGTGTACTCCTCTCATTTATGTTGTCTACAATCTTATTGTTATCCCTCTTGACATCTCTATAATTCACCAACTCTTGGTACTTTGGGTCTTCCCTTGTGTCCCATGCCTTGGCATAAGCCCTTTGTGCTTGTAGGCCTTTCTCTTCTCACTCACCCACAACAAAATATCCTAGAGCTTCTCCTTGACATGACCCAAAATTAGCTTTGATGTTTTATTAGACTACCCAATCTAGTAGCTTTTAAAACTTCTCACAATTTACATAATTTAGTAAAACACAACTTAAAAAAGAACCTATTGAATTTCAATAGCTTGAGCATTTAAGATATCTTCTTAAAGAATTGATACTTCCTCAAAATATTTTACAATCATTATCAAATTTAACTACAAACAAGCATGCAATTTCAATATACCTTCCCCTATTTTTACACTTTTGGCATCATCTTTTGGTAGGCTTTGCAACATTCTTCTTTAGTAGTTTTTATATGCTCTTTTCATTGTCACTTTTCCACTCTTCTCATGCCCTTCCCATAACTCTCTTCAAAACCCCTATCATCCCTCTTTTCCTTTTATATTTTTTTCTTCTTGTCCTACTTTAGAATGTTTAGAAATATTTTTCACCATACCACACAACTAGCTACCAACTCAAACCTTCCAATTTTTAACAAAACAACCTCCAAATATGTTGTGAAAGTTGCCCCTAAAAAACCATTAAACTTCACACAACCTATTTATTGTAAAGGAACACTAAATGGTTGCAAGAGTGAAAATTCATGGCCCAAATAAAATACATGCTACATAAAAATTATGTTTTTTATTTTTTATTTTCTAAAATAATCTCTTAGAATTTTGTTAATGGTTGAGAAAAGACATAAATCTTCCAATCACATCCTAGCCCAAGCTCGAAACTGTTATCAACATATTCAATCGACCAATAAAACACAACAGTTCGTACAACCCCTTGACATATAATAAATTAATAACTATAGGTTCCTATATCTAGTTTATTGAAGCTCAAATATATGAAAGACGATCTTGAAAATAAATTTGTTTTGAGTAAAATAATATACCTTTAAATTTCTATCATAATTGAAAGATATTTTGAAACACTAGCACACAAAGAATTTCCTTAAGCTTAACACAAAATGAGTTCAACACTACAAAACATATGAAAACAACTACAAAATTGAACATAAACTAATAAAAATTGAGAAGTAAATATTTTTGTTGTCATGTAGGATTAGCTGTGAGTCTAGATGCTCTTGCATTAGTGTACACAACAAATATAATTTATGATTATTTTAATTTTGAATAAAATGCATTTTAAGAATTAGTGACAACATCTAAAAGTGATATCAAATGGTTGATAGACACAAATATTAATAGCCTTGCCCACCAAGTATTGTACATCATGACTTTGTACAAAATATATAAATGTGCACTATTTATCAATAGGGCTATAAATATTTGTGTCTACTAGCAATTTGATAACATCTTCTAAGGTTGTTACTAGTGTGTTGCACTCTTACTATATATGAATTGTGTTTGGTAGATTGCTCCCAATCCTCCAATTGATAGGGCATTGACTATGGAATAACTTCCATTTATCCATTCCAACCCCAAACATGTCTTAAATAGGTGTTCAAAGGATCATTTTTGTGCTTAGGAAGTCTATATAATATAATTTATAATATCATATGTCAAACTATTTTCTTCACATTCTTGATCACATTGTTGTGACAAAATTGTCCCTTTGTGTAGATTAATAATTTTGTCATTGTATTGGTGGTTTCAAAACTACCACAACAATTATGAAACACTCCTTCATACAAACTAACGATTGTGAAACCACCCCACTAGCTTTGAAACTACCACTTTAGTGGTCATTAGGTCCTCCATCATCCAATTAAGCCATAACTTTTGTATACATACTCAAAATAGGGTACCTACCATTTTTTGAAAGTGCAAATATTTTCAAGAGGAACTTGAATATGTAAAATATTCAATCTTGGGTGCCACTAAAGTATTGTTTTGGGTCTATATGACAACCACATCTATGAGGCCAGAGCTATGTCCATCCACTCTTAACAATCATTAAACTTGAACAATTGAACTTGATGATGAACTATATTTATCTATTAATAAACATATTCATTGATGTTCAATTTTAAATATTTTGATGTGAAAGAAAGCCAATACCGAGCAAATTCTTCAAAAGAACCAATTTATAAGTATGAGGTATTTTCCATAGCGCGCTTGAGCTGGAGTAGTACTAGAATGGTGACCTCCTGGGAAGACCCAATGTTTCGCCTATGTGAGCATCACCTAGATGCAATGAGTGTTAAGTGGACCATTCATTATCATGAGATGGGTTCTTGTGAACCACACTACTCATGAAACATGGATCAATGAGTTTGACTCGTAAAACTACACGATTGAATCATGATAGAAATATCACAAGAACCAATTGAATGTTATCTAAAAAAGTATATCCATGCACGTAGTCTAGCCCTCAAAATTACAAGTAAATATAAACCATCAAACCTTCATAAATATACAACTAAAATAAATTGAATTTCTTTGATGCCCACATTTTTCGCATTTCTTGTTGATGTGTGACATGTATGAGGAAAGATCCAACCATTCAATTCTAATCACTTTGTTTATAAATTTAAATGTCAAACTTATTCAAGAAAATAAATAAACTAATTTCATATAACACCTATAAATAGTTGGAGCCGATTTAAATGTGAAAATAATTTAATATTAGAAAATAACGTCCGATGTCATAGCCGTCAAATCTGAGGCACATGGATTAGAAATTATGACAATGACCGCCGCGAGAAAAGCGGCCACCGACCAAGACCGGAGAAACGGTCTCATTTTCAGTCAACTGACAGAAAATGAATATGCGGCGTCGGGAAAGTAGAGAAGGGTGGTCGGCCACATTGAGGAAAATGCGGGGTTTGAGGACTTGTCATTACTGTCTCCCTTTGTCCGCCATTCATCATGCTTTTTATCGCTCCAATGACTTCAATTCAACATAATGTGGGAATTTGGATAGCTAAGATGAAAATTTCCACTTCTTGTTGGTCATAAATTCATGAGAGATTTTGAATGGGCTTGAAATTTGAGTTAATGGTCACAAACTTAATTATGTCAATATTTATAGTTGTCGGGATTTTCTATTATAGGAACATAGACAACGTACCAGTCCTCATACCCAAAATTTCCGGTGAATCATTTACATATAAAATAGTCGTCTCCTTATTCATTTAATTCATGCACCCTAATTTGATCGGCATCCCCGTCCTTGTACTAGTACTAGTACCTTGCATCTCCCGGTAACTATAATTTATATTTAAAAAAAGTTTGTTGGGTTTTAATCTTTTTTTAGTCTACAGGAATCGGGTAGCCCCTTTCACATGACCGGTGACATTGGAGGGTGTGTTGGCATGACACACCCTCCAATACCATGGGGACGGGGGGAGACTAGACCTTGTGACCTCTTGCGTGCAACATGATGTTTTAGCCAATCAAGTTAAGCCCTCTGCCCTTGGGTTTTAACTTTTAAGGAGTTTAAATTTTTGGTTTTCTTATAGAATAAATGTTATGATGATTAAGAGAGAGATCAAATCTATTGTAGTATTTATGAGTGTTTTGGTTTTTTAAGTTTATATTAGTGAATTTGTAAAGCTTTTGGAGAAAACATTAAATCAAGATTTAGTGTTTCTAAGCGTTGTGGGTTTTTTATGTTTCTAATATTTTTTTATTTGAGTAAAATAAGATTTAAGCAATTTTGACATGCTTAATCTTGATATTTTCATTTAGTAACTCTAGTTAATTCCTTAGGTCTACGTAATTAGAATGAAGAGGTGTGTCTTGACCTAATTATATATATAAATAAGAAAGATAGAGACTTTTTCAATAATAAATTCAAATTCTTGTACTCTAATTTTTGGAGGTCACCCCCTTGAAGCGGTTGGATATTTTATTCTTTATTTTATTTCCAAGAAATATCATAACAAATGGTATCAATGCAATGATTCGGGTCATTTTTTTTGTTATTTTTCTAAAACTTACAAACCATTATGGATTTTATTGTGATTTTTCAAGGCTTCGAGTAAATTTTTTAGCTTTTTATGATTCATTTTGAGTGAGTTATTGTGATTTTATATATTTTCATTAAATTACTTTGAAACCACAATTTCTAAATTTGTTCACATTTTTGGAAATCTCTTGAAAAATTAGATATGGTTAGTTCTTTATAGTTTCTACTTGGAGGCAGAATAAAGTCCTTAATTTAATGGTCAATTTTTGATCAAATGAGGGACATCAAATTCAATTATAGCTCATGTTTTAAATTTTTTATGCTTATGAGTTGCTTTTGATACTCCTATACTCTACCTATAGAAAATCTAGAGTTCAAAAAATAAACACATCATAAGCCATGTCATAATTTGGATTAAATTTTTTTCTACAAATACTAGCTCTAGTGACCCTCTTTATTGTCCACCACCTAAAGTTGAGGGAAAATTTCCACCAAAATGTGTAATGGTGGTAAATTTTATAAAAAATAATTTGTTTGACATATTTGTTGTTGGCATAAATATGTGTTTTACCTATCTAGGTCATATTTACATGTTAAGTCCACTTAAGTCCTAGTAGGGAATCTTTCTAGATAGTGTTTAGTTGTCACTAGATCTTATCTTATCTTTTGGCATTTAATGCTTTGTTCTAAGTCATTTAATATTTGTTGAGGTAGTTGTCTCATTATACAGGATTAAGAAACATGTCAAGATCTTGTCTAATCCTATCTCACAACTTGTCTTTATAAGCAAGACATCATATGTAATATTGTCATATTCAATTTGGAAATCTTGCATCCATAATCATAGTATGATATTTTTGCCATTTATCTCTTGTAGAAGTTTCTATTGTCTTGCAGGTGATCTTGGGGTGTTGAGGAGTTCACTATAAGCTCCTACATGGTATCAAAACTTTAGTGTTGAAAACTTCTTCCCAAATTTGAGAGAGACCAATCTTGGTGTGAAATTTTGTTGGGTGTGAATAGGGGTTTCAAGGACCTCACCATTGAATCTAGGGCATACTTAGAGAAAGTCAAAATTTCCTTTTGTTTTGTCAAATTTCATAATATTTTGTCTAATTTACAAGGGTTTCAAGTTGGGCAAGAGTTATTAGATCCAAAAGGTAGCTAAATTTTTGAAGCATTTTGGGCCAAAAGCGCCCCTACCATCACATCAGAAGGCTCAAAAACCCCAAGATTGATTGTCAAATTGTGAAAATTGGAGCACTTTCCCCATGCCTTAGAATTTTTTTCTCCAATTTGGTTGTACAATCGTAAGGTCAATCACTACAGAATAATTGGCATTAGCAAGAAAATAAATCTAAAAAAAAATTGGGGTAAAAGTTTTTATTTTTTGAAAGTTTTCAATTTTAAGAAAATTTATATAAAAATAAAAAAATTGTCATACCCTATAGACTACAGGGTACTTTGTAGGTCTATAGAGTACACAACCCCTTTCCACACACCACGTGGCACATGGTCCCACGACCACACCACCTATGGACCCCACTACATTCATCTACCCGCCTAAAACCAACAACAAATAAAAAGAATATTCCATCACAAAGATTCTTATTTTGTTGTAGATTCCTCCATCGTCGACGAATAAAACAAAATATTCTATCATCAGTATATTCCATTAGACCTAGGGAATAGTTTGGCTTGATGGCCATTAGACCATCAAATTTAACTTTGTGTACTATTGATGTCATCACTGCATCAACATACCCAAAGATTTTTTCCCCCCTCACCATTTGTATCTTGGTTTTGAAGGGAAATTTTCAAACCATAACTTAGTCATATATACTCCTTTTCTTGAACAATTTTTTTATTTGGGGTAGAATTTCATGCTCTTCATAGTGGTAAAATTGTTTTTGATTTTGATGTCTATTTTTTTACGTAAATTACATATTCTCACAGGTGTTGTTGAGTTGTCCTCATTTTGGGAACTTTTGGGGCTCTGTTCTTGCTCCTACGGTAACATTTTTGGGTGATTTTTTTTAAAGTGCTAATTTTTCATGTACTTTGTAATGGTGTCATCTGATTGATCTCATCTTGTGTAAAGATTTTACTTTTAGCTTGTGGTCGAATTTGACATTTGTATGCACTAAGATCAAGTACACTTCAATGTTGTTGGCAAGTGGCACCTATAATCGCACTAAGCATATAGTGCCAACCTCATATATTGCCTGGGGGGTTTCTTGGTTGAGTAATTTGGGGGGGTAATCTTGTGTTTGTTTGTTGGTTAAAATCATGTCTTCTAATACATGGAAAGTAAAATGTGATTACTATGGGAAGAAAAATCATACAATAGATGAATATTTGCTTAAATAACTTGATGATTTGAAACTTCTTTATAAACTTCATCAGTTGTAGCAACTTTGCATTGCCAATGGCATCAGTTTTCCTAATTCCTCTGAACCAACATCAAACGAATCATCTAGTGTTCTTACTTCATCATTGAAACATAGAAAAAGAGAAGCCTAAGTTTTTAACGTATAAAACCTAGGGTTGATTGCCTCCTTTTCTAGGGTTCTATTAAAATGGAGATCAACAAGGCATATAGATTGACTTTCAACTATTAAAATGAGCTAATCAGACATTGATCTCCATCTTATTGAGGATTGGAATAATTTGGAATTGATTGACTATGATTAACCTAATTATATTATGTGCCATAATATCAAAATTGCAAGAATCCGACAATTGATAAACAAAAACAATGAATTGCAGGCAGATTTGGGAAGTGCATAGGATTGTGTACTTGCCCAAAAATTTGATGTCCATCTATAAAGGAGGACAGAGTTTCCCAAGGGCGTTTGAGTCCTTGTATGCCTCTTTAACTTCGTTTTTGCAGTACTCTAATGCCAGATTTGTGATCTTCATTTTCTCTTGCATAGTTGTCATAACACTATCGAATAATTTTGTAGGCGAGTTTCTGTGAGTTGACAAGGTGTAGGGCTTCAATTACAAAAATGAACAACTTGTCTTCAAACTTCTTTCAATCCCCTTCAAGCATAAAACTTGCACATTCAAAGAGAAGGAAAGGGGTGTTCTATTTAGGGGCTTGCCTCAGTCAAAGCCAATATTAGTGTTTCCACTTCCATAATGGCAATGCAATGATAAAAATGGATAAGTGATAGGAAAGAATGATGAATAAAAAAAAAATTACAACTCACCACCCTTCAATGGCTTCCTTGAAGGACTGAAGTCATACACATCACCTTAAGGTCTTAGATCTTTCTTGCTTGATTGCTAGAATTGCTTGGAGACCTACTACAAGGGTTAGTCTTCACAAATAATGATAATATAAACACATATGAACTCACATAAGATTTGATATGATGTTAGGATATTGAATTGCTATAATAAAGCTCTAAAATGCTACTCTTGACTTTCTTGATAGTGCTCTTGATCATGAGTTTTCTAATTGGTTTTTTGTTAGATTTCAAATAATGTAATAACTAGGTATTTATAAACATTTCTCTAGTTTCTTGAAAACTAAATCCCAAAAATTGACATTTGCAACTTGAATTTTGAATGTTAAAATATTGACACCGACATATCCAAAATTAGTACCTAGAAAAATAAGGGCACCCATACGCCCAAGGGCATATGGGTACGAGCCTTATTTTCCAAGACATTAAGTGTCGAGGGAAAAATATCAATTGGATACATTTGTTCAATGCTTGCAATTTCTCAAAAAATGGTACAAATGGGCCCCAAAATGCATAATTTAGGAACTTAGGTGCTTAATTAGGTTTAGTAAATTAAGGGGGAAAAAACATAGTGTAAGGGAAATCGGGTCATCTCAGATAGAAACATCTAAGAACAACAGTGCCTTCAGTGATTTTAATTCCTTCAAATTACCTCAAAGACACAACCACTATGCCATAAAGTGGAAATAGGCATAGTTGATTTCCCACATTAACCCTTCTGAGAAAAGCACATGCAAAATTAACTAGATTCAACACTATACATAGATTCAAATTTGCAGAATCAACCAACATGAAAGAAAAACATAAATGGACACAAAGATTTACGTGGGGAAAAACGTTACGGGTAAAAAACCCCACACTCCAAAAGATCTAGCCATTGTATTATTTAGCAACAAAAGAGTTACAGTAAAATCTAGGCTTACAACCTTTACAGGAGTTTACACATCTTGTCCATTCGGAGAATAAAAACAACTGTAACTATTCAAAATCCTTGCACAACATACATTGCAAATCCATCTCCTCTAACTAGTCCACTCTCTCCCAACCAACCTCTCACCTAGCCTAGCCTTTCAGCTTCTCAAGTTCACATTCTTCACATCCTTTACAACAATATTCTCATTCTACCCTTATAACATTCCTAAACCATCACAACCAACAAGTCATTCGAACACCATTTTCCACCTCAACATCCATCGGGTCCCACTGAGGCATTCTATACAGGTCACTGAGTTAGCCATCATCGTATTGGTTAGACCATCTTTAGAGTCTTATCGATGAAGCACTGTCCCAATGACAAGTGAGTTCACCACTGCATTGTTCCATTGTTTTGTCAGTGAGAAAAGCTTCAGTGTCTCACCGAAGACACAACTTCTCATTGATGAGGATCCAGTGCTACACATTGGGCTGTCATTGTGACATCTTACAGATTCCCAATGATAATTTCATCTCCCACTGATAAGTCTTTACCGCCATGCAAGTCACTGCTCCATCAGACTCACCAAGACTTCAGTTACCAGGTGTCGAAGAGACATCAAACAATCTCACATTGAACTTGCATCGTCACATCGACAAGCATCCAGTTCACCAACCATTCAGTCATTGGATTGTCGAAGAGACACTTGACCATCTCTCCTTGAGCACTCGATGTCACATCGACAAGGTCTTGCAGCTCACTGTACTGCTGGTTCGTCGAAGAGACATGCATGTTGAAGAGACTTTCACCAAAGTCTCAGCAACACTCTGAAGTCACACTAACACCGAGTCCCTAACTTCCACCTACATTTCAAAGATAATTTTCACCAACTCACGATGACCTCTTGAAGTCTCATCGATAGGAACAAACAAGTCTTCAACCAGCATGTCTAAGAGACATCTCACAATGTCTCAACGATCACACAACGTCATAGTGAAAAGGTTCCTCCAGACTCAACTTGCATGTTGAAGAGACACGATCCAACGTCCAGTGACAAATTTAAGTCAATCTGACAAGGTCCTTGCAACCTTCTACCGAAATGTCGAGGAGACATCTTCCGAAGTCCTGTCGATTACGCCATGTCTCGCTGACACTCTTTTGTTGGAATGTCTAAGAGACATTCAAAAACCTCACGCCGATGCAACCATCTCTCACCAACATTGTTTAGACGGTTTATTGTGGTGTCAAGGAGACTTTAGGAGAACTCCCTTTGACACCAACTTGTCTCACCAATAAGACACTTCTGCAGATAGAACAAAGTTGTTAGCGCCAAACCGTGAAGGTTTTTGGAGTATCGAGGGAACAAAGAACCAAGTCCCGCTGATAAGAGGAAGTCAGGCTGACAAGAGAACTTCAAAGGAATATGGCAAGCCAATAATTTGAGACATAAATCCCAACATGCTCCCACTTGACGAAGAACTTATTGGCTTCTACCAATCACAGATCGAAGTCTCTATCTCAAGACATATGCAACAACATTCTGTAATGTCCACCATCTCAGGTAACTGTTCTAGCCATCCTCTAAAGGAAAGAAACATGCCATGGTGTATATGCACCAGTCTGAGAGAAAACCATCTCTGGGCCCAACTTGTAGCAATGATTACTTGCCACCACTCCATTGTGCTCATAGCTTGTACAAGAAGCACCAACTTCAAAGCCCCAACCAAAACACAATCGTGAAGCCATTCTCCAGAAACAAGATAGAACATTAGCTAGAACAACAACCAAAAAACTGTCTACTCCCATCCAACTAATCAACCCACATGACTGAAAATAACACCCACAAGATGTGTTATCCATCCAATCTCACATACCTTCAAGGTATCCTCATTAGTAAACTCATGCCATTTCATAGCCAACCCATTAACTTCAAAATAAAGCTCCATGTGCCAACTAGTCAAAGAATACAAAGCACAACCAAAAACTCCCATTGCATGGGTAATGCCAAATCTGAAAGATCAAAGGCATTGAAAGTCTACCAATGAAATCACATAGAAAGTGTAACCATGTAGTACCAAGGAAACATCGAAAAAGATCTGCAAAACCTGCAACCAATTGCTACAAGAAACATCTCTCTCAAGAGTCTTCCATAGCTCTCCCATGTTCTCCATATCTGATAGAAGAAAGAGACACAAGAACCTCCATTTCATCACCCAAGTGACAACACATAACCACAAACTAGTGATCATCATGGCTCTATATAGAAATCTCACATCTAAAGTCATATGAGTTTGAACATATAGGAAGAAGAACCAGACTAAAGAAAAAAATTTCAAATCATAAACATGTAGCATCCTCCTACATACACCTCTAAATGTCAGTTCTGTCAAGTAAGATCTCTTTCACAACCCCAAGAGAAAAGCTATAACAACATCCAAACTCATTCAACCTCAAGAGATCAAACACAACATATAGATGTAAGCCTCTCAAAGAAGATCAAACTACTTCATTTTCCATCTCAGGAAAACACACCCATAAAGCATCTCCTACTTGTTCTTATCAACTCAAATTCACAAGGAGGAAACCATGTTGTCCATCTTCCACTATGAATCCTCTAGAGCCATTAAACAACATTTCAAGATCCACATCATGAAAGAAAGCATAAAACACATATGAAAGATACAATGGGAAAATACCTCTCAGATAGACATCATTGTCGAGTAGACCAAGAGTGGGGAATGATAATGCTCTTCCAAGATATACAAGCCACCATGACTCATCCAAGAGCAATCTCCTCATTGGTCTCTGTTGAACTCACGTCCAACTGAGGTGTAGATTCCTCGGACTTTCTACTGAAATCTTCATCAGGAGTAACCATCGATAGCACCTTTCTCATCTCAAGAGAATTCCAACCTCACCTTGTTCTCCATGTATCCATGAGCACCTCTAAACGAGCATCCCATGCTAAAATCCAATTTGCATTACTACATTATCATTAAGTTCTCAAGCATATGACCAATGCACCCAAAACACAAAGAATCTATAGACCACTGTCAAAGCTCCAAACATTTGAAACAGGAACTTATCATGACATCATGATCTTACCATCCCCCTTAGGAGATACCATGCTCCAAGTGAACATACCATGGTTTCAAGAGCAATGCATCATGCCAAAACTCTAAACCAACATCACCTATCAAGCACCACCAACACCTCAACCCAAGACTCCAAATGTCCTCCATGGTTCCAAGATGTTGCACATCCTCAAATAGTGTCCATGCAAATGTGAAAGAACTCTTCTGCAGCAACAAGATCTAAGAATTCCTCCTAGTAACATTTGCAACACTAAAGAAGATCATTCACCACCAAGTGATGAATCCACAATAATTGCTAAAGCTCCCATTGAATTGTGACACCCGAGCTTTCCAAGCATCATGACCAAACATCTGTTGATCTGAAAATCCTCCAGACCTAATCAATAACATGTCAATTTGACAGCAATACCAAGCAGCACCAAGATCTCCAAACCAAGCAGACAACACCATCATTGTCAAAAGCTTACAATAAAATGTGTATCAAACTCTTCATGACATCATGATACACACGCTATAGGTCCACATAGTCGAATATTCAGGTACTCATCGCCATCCTTCCTCTCATCCAGAAGTAACCACGCCAATGCACAAGTGACCAGAGACAAGGCTAGCTAATAGATCTGCGCCAACACAAATCAAACCTCATGAATATTGACAGTCCACTTTCAAGTTGTCCCACATCAAACATGTAGGTAAAGACAACCCACAACATTGCTCAACCCGTAGATTCAATCAATGAAGCATGCAAATCCATCATCGCACTGGAAATTGCAAAACTGAGATCTCAAGGAGAATAACAATGTAGACAATTTGACTCAAACACCATATCAAGTTCAAATCTAATTTTCCAATCATGTCCACAATGAGCACCATATTCAAGGGAATCCTTAAGCAGCTCCACAAAACCGCAAGTTTTCTTGACCATGTAAAACTTGCAAAATCACCATGTTTATAGAACACCCATGCACACCCATATCCACTGCACATCTAGATGAATCAAGATTCTGCACACAACCATCACAATTAACCAGAACAATGAAATAACATGAATATGCATCACCATAGACTTTTTAGGAAAATCTATAAAACCTTCATAACCAAAGAACATGAATCTGAGCCATGTAAGTACAATATATCCTTAAAAGGAACAAGTATTATAGGAACTCTAGGCCCATTCCAGACCAATTCCAAAACCACCAACATGCACATGCATATGAGAGAGCGAGGATATTCAAAATTTATCAGACCACCCAAAGATTAGCTTCATAGCCTACATGTGTAACAACTCGTCTCTTAATACACAAGTAAACTCAAGAATTTACTAGAAGGTAAATAAACTTAGTAAACATGAGCGACAATTTTTTTTTTAAAAAATCATTTGTGTAAGCATAAGAATAAAGTATAACTTTTCCAGATAAAATTCTAACTTGAATTCACATGTAATCATAACTAGAATCAATATAATTCCTTACAATATTCATTGATATCACATAAGATACACTTAGCATCAAGAATAGTTTTACCTCATAGGTTTTGTTTGTCGTAAGCCAGAACATGGAGTTCACTGCATTAGGAATGTTGATCTCTATCTTCACAAGCCTATGAGAGTCTACTGCTATAGAGGGAGAGCATCATCCGAGTGCTTTTCCTCCAACCATGGACTCTAGTGGTCCCCCACGTACTTCCTAACTGGAACTGACCCGGCCCTTCTCAAAGAGTATAGATATAAAGAACTGTTAAGTTTCACCATATGAGTCCTAGTAATGTGTCCTACAAAACTCAATCAACCATACAACTCTAGATCCCTTCTAGCTAAGTATGATCATTCTAATTGGTCATTCCATCTTGACACACACCTCTTACTCGTCTTAGAAACTATCTCATCCTATAGTTTTTCTTACTTTATTTGGTATTCTAGGCTCAACTAGTCTGTATAGAAGTCTAGGATATTCAATCAATGTAAAGATTTAGGGATTTCAAACCTTTTAAAAGTCCCTTATTGCTTTCTTGCAATATCTAGGGTTTATGACTTCTTGTCACTTACTCTCAAGATTCAATGCCCAACATCTTTGAAGTGTTAAATCAAGTTTCAACATTATCGTATAATCTTTTAAGATGTTATAAAGCTTCATGTCCTATTCTATGGCTTTCTCAACCTTACATTGTCAATCAATAAGTACAATATCATATTTGACATAAGAGTTATAGATTCCCTATATCCTCCTTGGTTCAATACTAAGGTTAGCTTCTCTAACCCAATACATGGAAATTTCAAACATTCTTGTTCTCCAAAGATAATAGCAATAGTGAAGCAAAACATAAGAGCAATTACTTCTAGTCCACCCAGACAACTTAGCATTTCACAATTCACATTTCATTTAACATGAATAAGCATGATATCTGATATCTTAATGAGTGTCATTACTTCTCATAGCTAGTACTTTGACTAAGTTCAATCCTTCAACCTTAATAGGTTCGATTTGTAAGAGATAATAAATATCTCCCAACTTCCTTGTCAACTCAAGGTTACTCACATTCGAGTAAGGATAGTTTATAAACTCATATGACTATATTCTTTATATGAGAATTTCAAATATACCTATAATGGCAATCATAAGTAAAATAGTCATGCGGTTGAGTTTCAATCTCCCAATATCCCCTTCTCGTAGATGGTTACAACATTGATGTCGAGTGTTGGAATAATGAAATTCCCTTGTGCACATAGCACTAAGATAAGTTCTATAGTTCTTATATAATTAAGTCCATACTTTCCATCTCATAGTATGTCTATACCCTTGAGCTAGTTAAAAGTCCCAATCTTGGAACAAAGGAGAAGTTGAATATGTCTCCAAGCTTACCCATCCTCGTGAGGGTTTAACACAAGAAGAAAGATGCTTATCAAAAGGTCAATTGGTTTTCTTCTCTATGAACACACTTAATACCATAGGTTTGGCTTAGGATCATTCACATAATAACCCTAGCTCCCAATGAGAATCCATTTCTTCCCATAATATAGACATTTCCTCAATGCTCTCATAATATAATTAGAGCAATAACTTAATCTCAACTAGATTGTCTAGATGAAGCCAATGGATAAGATATACTAGTATCTTAGATAGTCCTTAAGGATCCTTAGAGGTAAAGCATGTAACTTCCAAAGCATCCTATCACATGATCCACCTTTATAGGAGTAGACTACACTTGAAGCATAAAATCCAGCACTTAATTCTTATTAGAAGCTTAACAATATTTTGGGAAAGAGAACTTCAATTCTCAGTTTACTACATGTTTAGATCGATAGATTAAGGTAAGAACCTTTAGTAAGAATTAGGTATTTTGTATTTTATTTAACAAGTCTCGGTTCTAGCCTATTTTCCTGCACAGTAGGCTATCCATCCAATCGTTGTTGGATTCTATTTGGAAGTATTTACGAGGCGTAAAATTTGTGTGAGATTACTACTTGGTTCAATGCTCTCACATACTTACGTGCACAGCAAGAGACAACAAAGCGCAATTTGGCCTCTTTCTCACTGTCCCGAGGACTCAACACTAAATCATTTTATGTTATAAAAACACAGTTTTAAGTTTTCCCTAAAAGTCAAGGTTACTATCCAATTGCTTCGTTTCTCCTGCCACTATTCGAAATGATGATATAGCTCTCTAAAAGATTCCTGCTCCACAACCCGTGGATTATCTTGCACAATAGTGAAGTTTGCAAACTTTTTAAGGCCTACCATCAAGGATAATATACGTACAACCTATCTGGTTTTGGGTGGTTCGTATATATTTAAACATACAGAAATATCCACTTCCTATCCTTGCAACAATCATAGTATGATTTCTGTGCAAAAGAAACATCTATTCTTTTCATTATCATTGCTATAGGAACATTTTGAAGATTCCAGCGAAGTATTTCTTAAGCAAAAATAAGGAAAAATAAATAGAAATCACTTAGCTTATAATCTCGGCGAACTCATGCCTAACTTCAGGATATGTTCTTTATTTGAGATGCTCCTCATCTCTTCTTGTCCTGCTCATAATTTATGCAATATAGTTTTATTGAAGGATTCCTCTTTCCATTGTGCTCTCTTGAGCCTCCCGTGTCGTGAACTTCCTCTCTTTCTTGCTTGGCGACCACCCTTCTACAATGATCAGATTCTTTCCTTTCGAAGAACTAACTCCCTCTTCTGTGACGGCTCTCAATATTTCCCATTCAAAAAACTAGCCTCATGCCCTTTTTCCTTCGGCCAAGCTTCCTCAAAACCCCCTCTTGATTCATCATGCGATGCAAGATAATAATCCTGAATGGAATGGTAGCTAATTTCCCATGAAAATTGCCACTCTTCCTACCAAGAATCCATTATAGAAACAGCCATCAAGGTAGTTAGCGAAAGAAAGAAAGAAAGAAAGAAGTTAGTTCCAAAAAGTGGTTAGAGTCTTGAAGTCAGTTAATATTTTGGCTTACGTGTAGGGAGCCACGTTCCCCAACGAAGAATGCCCAAACACAAAGTTTGAACCCGTGCTATCTTAGTGAGATGCCCGCGATCTAAACATGATTTTTAATAATCTTTGAATTTAGACTTTTTCCACATTCACCTTCTTGGTCGTGGCTAAAAAAAATCCCTTTTGTTATTTAGAAGGAAAAACTTATATGGATAGGCATATCAATGTCATCTCAATAGTCAATAAGCTTCTCAATTGAGTTGAGCAAACATAACGATATATCATGCCCCTCCATAAAAGGAGTGGACTCTGACAGGCTTAGTCGTTAAAAGTATCACCAAATACAACACATATGAATGAAAAATCATTCCAAAATTTAGGGTTGTAACACAATCTTACACGATCGATGGCGTTGATCTCTTGTCGTCACTTGGCGTATTCACTCCTTAAAACGAACCCAAGGATGATCATCATAATGACTTCCTTTTGCAAGGAATTAGGTTATAATATTAGTTCCTCAACTTATTAAGCCAATTCAAACTATTATCAAGAATATAGATAGAAATGAACACCCAATTATGCAAATGAGGTCACAACATAACATCGTCACGGCATGAGAAGTGACATATTCGACATAAAGTTGTCTCAATCGTGAAACAACTAAAGTTCAACCTTGACGACATCACTATCCCCAAAACGACTAGGTTGACGTTAAGCAACTAGAAATAGACTTAAGATGGTGACAACCGGTTCTATTCCTTATATCTATTCCCCTCTCTCTGATGATGCTCTCCCTCCCTTTCTCAGAGAGCAGAAACCTGTTTTCTGAATGCAACTTGCAATCAACAACACAAGATTAGTGTTTCAATAATCATTTTCATAATCCTCATGAGATCATCACATCTTGACAACTTTTAAGCACATGTCAAATTTTAGTCAAATAAGCATGACTCCTGAAAACATTGATTTTTCTAGCCATTTTAACTAAATGTCAAATCATTGAACATGCATAATCATCTACTAATTACTTCAAAGTAAAAAGTAAAACATAGTTAAAGTTAGGGTGTAACAACATGCAATCAAGGTAACAGAGAACAACGCCTTCAATAGTTGGTATGAGTTTTCCACAGTCCATGAAGTTACTAATATTTAGCTTTTAGATTCAATTGTGTCAATTTTTTTGTCGACATTTCGGATCACACTCAGTGATCCATCATCAGGAAGAGGAAAAAAATGAGATGAGATTGCATAACAAGTCTTAATAAAGGGTGAGATGGAGGAGGAAGAGAAAAAACTTAAAAAACAATAAAATAATACCAAGGAAAAAAAAAAAACAAGTCAAACCCAAAAATAGAATTTGAAAGTGTTTTATATTATATAAAAGAAGAAGTTTAAAGGTAACTAAAGCTTAAACATAAAAATGAGGAAATTACAAAATAAATAAATTAATTAATGATTAAAATAAAATAAAAAGCTAGAGAAAGTAAAAAGCATGAAAAGATATCAAGAGGACAAAAAGATGAAGGAAGAAAATAAATATACTATAATTATTTAATACTAGAGAAACAAAAAGATTAAATAAGTTAAAAAGGACAAAAGCTAGAACTAGTATAAAATCAAATTCAAAATAAAAGGTCAAAAAGATAGAAAGAAAAACAAAAAGACCAAAAAATAATTAATTTAAAATTGTTATATTAATTTAATGATTACAAAATAGCAAAAAGTTATAAAAGACAAAAACATAAGACTAGAATAAAATCAAAATCAAAACATAAGGCAATCATTTTAAATCAAAATCAAAATAAAAGGTCTCCTTTTAATTATTTTAATCAAAATCAAAATAAAAGGTCTCCTTTTAATTATTTTCTTCTTTTTCTTTCTTTTATTGCCTTATGTTTTGATTTTGATTTTATTCTAGTCTTATGTTTTTGTCTTTTATAACTTTTTTCTATTTTGTAATCATTAAATTAATATAACAATTTTAAGTTAATTATTTTGTGGTCTTTTTGTTTTTCTTTCTATTTTTTTGACCTTTTATTTTGAATTTGATTTTATGCTAGTTCTAGCTTTTGTGCTTTTTAACTTATTTAATCTTTTTGTTTCTCTAGTATTAAATAATTATAGTATATTATGATATCTTTTCATGCTTTTTACTTTCTCTAGCTTTTTATTTTATTTTAATCATTAATTAATTAATTTATTTTGTAATTTCCTCATTTTTATGTTTAAGCTTTAGTTACCTTTAAACTTCTTCTTTTATATAATATAAAACACTTTCAAATTCTATTTTTGGGTTTGACTTGTTTATTTTTTTTCCTTGGTATTATTTTATTGTTTTTTAAGTCTTTTCTCTTCCTCCTCCATCTTACCCTTTATTAAGACTTTTTCTGCAATCTCATCTCATTTTTTTCCTCTTCCTGATGATGGATCATTGAGTGTGATCCGAAACGTCGACAAAAAATTGACACAGTTGAATCCAAAAGCTAAATATTAGTAACACCTTCAATACCAGGTCAAAGCACCCAACACAAGCACAATACTCCATGGCTGAATAACAACCTAGTCATCTCCATACCATCAGGGAGCCTCTCACACAGACACCCAGTATGAACCACACTCTATTGCAACACAACCATAAGCATAAACTCACACCCCTTTCATCAGGATCATTTGCTACCAACTAGGAGCCTCAAACCTTATCATTACAATATGATCAACTACCATTTTTCCATCTTCACTTTCTTTCACATTGTGTGTTGTCTCAAAAGAGCAAGGACTTTTACTCACCAAAAGATCAATCATCAGCCAAATCCTTCATATCTCATCAAGCTTGCTAGGCTGAGAAATCTTTATAGAAGGAATCCACAGAACTGAAACACCAGGAACTCTTACATGCATCAACATGCAGGCACATGCAAGACACATGTGAGTCCATGCAAGTACATGCAAGTACATGCAAGTACATGCAACACAAAAACCTGCACATGCAAGCACAAGCAAATCCCAAAAAAAGGCTCCGATACCACTTGTAAGGGAAATTGAGTCATCTTAGATAGAAACATCTAAGAACAACAATGCCTTCAGTGATTTTAATTCCTCCAAATTGCCTCAAAGACACAACTACTATGCCATAAAGCAGAAACAAGCCCGATTGATTTTCCACATTAACCCTTATGAGAAAAGCACATGTAGAATTAACTAGATTCAACACTATGCACATATTCAAATTTGTAGAATCAACCAACATGAAAGACAAACATAATTGGACACACAAATTTATGTGGGGAAAACCCTTACAGGTAAAAAACCCCACACTCCAAAAGATCTAGCCATTGTATTATTTAGCAACAAAAGAGTTACAATACAATTCAAGCTTACAACCTTTATAGGAGTTTACACATCTTGTCCATCTGGAGAATATAGACAACAACCATAACTGTTCAGAATCCTCACACATCATACAGTGCAGATCCATCTCCTCTAGCCATTTCACTCTCTCCCAGCTAGCCTCTCAGTTAGCCCAGCCCTTTGACTTCTTAGGTTCACATTCTTCGCATCCTTTACAACAAAATTATCATTCTTCCCTTATAATGTTCCTAAACCATCACAACCAACAAGTCAACCAAACACTATCTTCCACCTCAACATCCATCGAGTCCCACTGAGACATTCTATAAAAGTCACCGAGTCAGCCACCATCGTATTGGTTAGACCACCTTTGGAGTCCTACCGATGAAGAACTGTCCTAGCAACAAGTGAGTTCACCACTACATTGTTCCATCGTTCCGTTGGTGAGACAAGCTTCAGTGCCTCGTCGAAGACACAACTTCTCATCATTGAGGAACACATCAGGCTATCATTGTGACATCTTATAGACTCCCACTGACGATGTCATCTCCCATCGACAAGTATTTACTGCCATGCAAGTCACTACTCCATCGGACTCACCAATACTTCAGTTACCGGGTGTCGAAGAGACATCAGACAATCTCACACTGAACTCACATCATCACATCGACAAGAATACAATTCGCCAACCATTTAGTCATCAGGGCATCAAAGAGACACTTGACCATCTCTCCTCGAGTACCTAATGTCACATTGACAAGGTCTTGCAGCTCACTGTATCGCTGGTCCGTCAAAGAGACATGCATGTCAAAGATACTTTCACCAAAGTCTCGGTGACACCCTGAAGTCACACTGACACCGAGTCCCTAACTTCCACCTACATGTCAAAGAGACTTTTCACCAACTCATGGTGACCTCCCAAAGTCTCATCGACAAGAATGAACAAGTCTTCAACCAAAATGTCTAAGAGATATCTCACAATGTCTCGGCGATCACACAAGGTCACAATGACAAAGTTCCACCAGACTCAACTTGCATATCAAAGAGACATGATCCAACGTCCCAACAACAGTGTTAAGTCACTCCGACAAGGTCCTTGCAGCCTTCTACTAGAATGTCGAGGATACATCTTCCGAAGTCCTATCAATCATGTCATGTCTCATCGACACTCTTTCATCATAATGTCTAGGAGACATTCAAAAACATCACTCCGATGCAACCATCTCTCATTGACATTGTTTAGATAGTTTATTGTGGCATTAGGGAGACTTTAGGACAACTCCCTTCAACACTAGCCTGTCTCGTCGATAAGAGACTTATGTGGATAGAACAAAGTTGTTAGCACCAAACCATGAAGGTTTTTAGAGTATTGAGGGAACAAAGAACCAAGTCCCACCAATAAGAGGAAGTCAGGACAACAAGAGAACTTCAAAGGAATATGACAAGCTAATAATTTGAAACATAAATCCCAACACAGAGTGAAATTATCAAAGGTGATAATTTATGATAATACATTTATCCCCCACTCTAGTGAGTATGAACTTACACTCAGAATCACACTAAAGTAGAAAAATGTATGTCAAGAGGGGTTTGATTTTCCAAATGTTGAAGAGATAGGATAACTAAGGATCTAGCTTAGTAGTGCACAAGCCCCCAGCTCCAAGATCCCATAGAAAACCAACATAAGCACAAAGGAACATGCACATGTATGATATGCAACAAGACAACATACACAAACATACATGTCAAAAGCGCAAAGCATACACAACGAAAACACATGATCTAACACATATATGATAAAAAAATTAACACAAACATGATGAAAACATAATGCAAACATGAAAAAGATACACAACAAAACACAATGTTAGTACTAAAGTGATTCAATTCAATAAGGCAAAGAGACCTTAGTCTTAAATTGTCTCAAATACCAAATGTCATCCATCAAATAAATGTTAGCTAAAGGAATTCTCCCATGAGGACTAGCATGTTCTGTTATGCCACATCACTCATGAACCACATGAACCAATTGGCTAGCAAGTTGCATTATGCTAGGTGTCCATGCAATATGATGGTTTACATAAGGTTAGCAAGGTGTGTTATGCTAAACACTCATGAAACACATGTATCCACTAGCAAGAAAGTTGTGTTATGCTAGGTGGCCATGTTAAAAGGGGTGCTCAAGTTCCTAACCCAACAAGCTCCATTATGCTGAATCCATGAACTATCTAGAAAAATATCACTTCAAGGAGCGCATAAAACTCACCTCAAGGGTTGCATAAATTTTAACGTCACAAGGGATGAACATAACTCACCTGAAGGAGTGCATAAAGTTTAACCTCATGGGGGAAGAACAAGACTCACCTTAGGGGGTGCATAAACAATGACAAGATAAGGCCAAAAGCTTAAAGGGTGTTATAACAAAACCACAACAAAAGGTGATTTACAAAAAAAACAAAGGGGATTTTCTCAATACATGAAAGGTCACACCTTAGGGAATATCACACATGAAATCACCACTTAAGAGAGGACGAGTCAAGGAATAAAAAGATCACACCCTAGGGAATACTAGCATAGTATTACCACAAAGGGGAACATCATATGCCAAGAAAAGTCACACACTTAGATGACATCAAGCCCAATATCATCACAATAGAGACACAACATAGATCAAGAAGGCCACACTTCATAGCCGAGGTCACACTTCCTAGGAGATGTATGCTATCATCACTAAGAAGGGACCATTTCTTTTGTAAATGATGAGTGGAGGATAATATGCCCTCCCTTAAAATTTTAGTGTGCTTGCTACACTAACATTTTAAAGAAACACCAAGGGATCCCTCTCTAGAAGGAATGCACCTAACATAAGGCTACCTAACCCCTTGCCTCCAAGTATAGGGACAAAGGTGAGTGGAAGCTGCTCCTTGCAAGATAAAAGATGATTGCATAAAGCCAAGTTTATACCCCAATGCATGGTAATGAGTATGTTATGATACTATAACTATCACATGACAAGGAGAAACAACTAATACCAATTTTCATGATTTAGTGAAGGTATTTTAGATGTTTTTGTTATGTGTGGAGGGAAATAGCCAAGACCTCTTGTTGTTTCTTGCGTGTTGGGCTCTATGGGGACATAGATACCTTGTTCTTTTACACCATATCCTTTTCCATTATAGCCAAATTATTTCAAAAGTTCATAACCTCTTCCATAAATGTCTTCCATTTCTTTTGAAGAAGGTGGTTTCTCATAATCAGTTTCATCATAAGTGGATATGTAATTTATATTTTCCTCATTGCTAGAAGTTGTAGATTCAGATACTTTTGATGACTCAGTAGTAGATTGTGTTGATATCATTGCAACTTCTTTCTCTTTCTTTGATTTTGATTGTGTAATCTTGTACTCCACCATGAATGTAGGTGTGAAATCTAGCAATCCCCACTCATCTTCTAACAACATTGTCATCAATGAAATACACTCATCTTTATCCTCAACTTGTAAAGGTTCCACTTTTGTAGTTGGTGTCAATGTGCTAAGAGAATTTGTCATTCCTATTTCAGTTTGTAAAAAAATTTCAAACTTAGGATTAACTTTTATCATGTAAACCTTATTGTTGTATATGTATTTCATTAAATGATGAAGCCTTGAAGGCACTTCTTTAATTTTATGAATCCATGGTTTGCCCAAGAGAAGGTTATATGAAGGATCATGGGGCATGACATGGATGGGAGTTTGCAACACAAACTTACCATCTTCGACAGGTAATGTTATTACACCAAGTGGTTGTCTTCCCACATTATCAAAAGCATAGAGAGAGAAATCAATTGATTGAATTTTAGTCTTGTCTGCTCCAATTCTATCCAAAAGGTTAACACTACAAACATTAATACCTAAACTATTGTCAATAAGGGTACACCTAATCCCTCTTGTTAATGCTAGCCAGTATCATTAAGGCATCATTTTGTTTTTTCATTTCTAAAGGGGGCAATTCATTTTGATGAAAAACAATATCCACATTACCCGAATTCATACCCTCAATTAAGGCTGCTACATCATTTGGTTGCACACTAGAAGGGATAACAACATTTTGAAAAGTATTTTTAAGCATGCCATGGTAAATAGGTGATGTTTGAATCAAATCCCACAAGTATATTTTAGCAAGAGTGTTACGAAGTTGCTCAACAAGATCAAATTATTTACCACTATGCTTTGGAATGTTAGGTGCAAGTGAGAGATATGGTGGAGGAAATGGGATGCATGTTGGAGTTCGTTTTGGTTTCTTGTTATTTATAGTGTCATATGTGTGAGCTACAATATGATAACTTGGTTTCTTTGACACATGAATACTAGTAAGTTGTTTTGAAAAGTTTATGATATGGCCATGAGGTTTAGGAGGTCTTATAATAAGAGGTGATTTAGGAGGTCCAATGATTAGAGGAATTTTAGGAGGTTTGAAAGGATTTTGAGGAGGCCCAATAATCAAAGGAGATCTAATAGCCAATTGTGCATTCATAAGCTCAACGAATTTGACTTCTTGTTGATGATCTTCTATCGAGGGGGGATATAAGGTCACCTTAGCATCTTCATCTATGCAATCCCTCTTACTATCTTTTGAAAGAACTGTATCAATGATTTCATCCTCCTGTGCCAAAATATCTTCCCCAATAGGAGAGATATTGGGAGAGAAGCAAACAAGATTCTCATGATGCTTAATGATTGGATCCTCTAACACCAAGATACCTTCTTCACAAGTAGGAGAGGTATCAGGAGAAGAAAAATTATTATTATCATGATTGTCCATGATTTTAAATGATTGTATCCTTTTGCACCAAAAAAATCTCACAAGTGGGAGAGATGTTGGGAGATGAATGAAGATTAGGCAGAGTGATATTAATAATTGTGTCAATGATTTTATTCTCTTGTGCCAAGATACTCTCACAATTAGGGGAGACTGGGAGAATGACTAACATTCTTGTCAATGACTTCATTTCATTTCCTTAGATTGTACTCATAAGTAGGGAGATTGTAATTATACAAGCAATGCATTACCATATCAAAACCACATCTTTGAAAAGGAAACATATTGCTACTTGCCTTATGTATCAAATTGTCATAATCATATAGTTTTGTAAATAGAATTGAAAAATAGACATTAGATATGGATAGAGGATATTAAGAGAGCTTTGTCATGGAAATTTGAGCAAAAAATAATAGGACAAAGGCACCCAAATAGGATAGAGGTCCCCAAGGGCGTCTATGTCTCGGATAGGGTTTCTGAAATTTCAAGGTTTGATTGTAAGGCATTGCTACAGGATTTAGGGTCTACTTGCAAACAGGTTTAACAATGAATATTTTTCTAGATTTTGTTGAATTTATGCCAATGTGATGCAAAATGCAAGTGTGTAACAATGTGGAAGATGTTTTGACAATTTTCAATGCAATTTATAGATCTAAAATGCAATAATTGACTTATTCTAAGTTGCCACAATATGAAAATGATGATTTTGATGCAATTTTGAAATTAAAAAATGCAATGTTTTTTTACTTTTTGAGCTATATGAAATATGTCTAAATATAATGAATTAAGAATTCCAATTTAGAGATCTACAAACACAAATAGACTGAAGACACAAAGATAGAGATGTATGAAAAAGTTTGTTGATGCAATTGTAGGAGGATAAACCCGCCTAAGGGAATCTGAGTCCTTGATAAGGGTTCTAAAAATTCAAAAGGTAAATGTTTATTAGACTATCTAAAGGTTATGTTTTTGTGTGCAAACAGATCTAAAAATGAATATTTCTAGAATTTCCTTAATTTATGATAGTGTAACTCAAATGCAAATATGCAACAACAAAGGACAATTGTGAATGCAATTTTAAATATAGATCTAGCCTAAATGATTGAATCTAATCCTAATGCAACCTATGATGCAATTTTTTTCAATTTTTATGTTTTTAGAATGAAAAAATGAAACCCTAATTGAGAAATGCAAAATAATGTAATGTAAAACCTAGATCTAGGGTGAATTGCTTCAAATTTTAGAAGGTATATAATTTCAACATGCTAGGTTCACCAAAATGAAACATAGAAAAAGAGAACCCTAAGTTTAATGAGGAAAACCTAGGGTTGATTGCCTCCTTTTCTAGGGTTTCATTAAGATGGAGATCAATAAGGCATATAGATTTACTTTCAACCATGAAAGTGAGCCAATCAGACTTGGATCTCCATCCTATCGAGGATTGGAATGGATAGGAATTGATTGAATATAATTAACCTAATTAGATTATGTGCCCTAATATCAAAATTGCAAGAATTTGAAAATTGATAAACTAAAATAATGAATTGTAGGTAGATCTGGGAAGTACAGAGGATTGTGTACTTTCCCAAAAAAGTTGATGCCAATTTGAAAAGGAGGACAGAGTAACCCAAGGGCATTTGATTCCTTGTACGCCTCTCCTACTCTATTTTTGTAATCCTTTGATTTCAGATATGAGATCTTTGTTTCCGCTTGCAGAGTTGTCGAAACACTGTCAAATAATTTTGTAAGTGAGTTTCCGTGAGTTGACAAGGTGTAGGGATTCAATTAAAAAAATGAACAACTTGATTGAAAAATTCCTTCAATCCTCTTTAATACTAAAACCTACACATTCAAAGAGAAGGAAAGGGGTGTGCCATTTAGGGACTTACCTCAGTCAAACCCTGTGTTAGTGTTTCCACTTCCATAATGGAAAGATCAATGATAAAAATGGATAAATGATAGGAAGGAATAATGAATAAACAAAGTGCAACAACTCACCACCATTCAATGTCTTCCTTGATGCACTGAATTCATACACATCACCTCAAGGTCTTAGATATTTCTTGCTTGATTGCTTGAATTTCTTGGAGACCTACAACAAGGTTTAGTCTTCACAAACAATGATAACATAAACACATATGAACTCACATAAGGTTTGACATGATGCTAGAATCTTGAATTGCTGCAATAAAGCTTTGAAATGGTGCTATTGACTTGCTTGATAGTGCTCTTGATCATAAGTTTTCTAATAGTGTTTTTGTCAGATCAATAGTTTTCCTACAACAAGGGTTAGTCTTCACAAACAATGATAACATAAACACATATGAACTCACATAAGGTTTGACATGACGCTAGAATCTTGAATTGCTGCAATAAAGATTTGAAATGGTGCTATTGACTTGCTTGATAGTGCTCTTGATAATAAGTTTTCCAATAATGTTTTTGTTAGATTTCAGATGATGTGATAACTAGGTATTTATAGGAATTTCTCTAATTTCTCAAAAATTAAATCCCAAAAGCCAACATTTGCAACTTGAATTTTGAATGCTATAATGTCGACACTAACATATCCAAAATTGGTCCTTGACAAAATAGGGGGACCCATACACCCAAGGGCGTATGGGTCTTAGCCCTATTTTATAGGACATTAAGTGTCGAAGGAAAAATATCAATTGGATGTATTTATTCAGTGCTTGCAATTTATCAAAAAATGGTAAAAATGGGCCCCAAAATGCATAATTTAGGAACTTAGGTTCTTAATTAGGTCTAATAATTTAAGGGGGGATAAAACATAGAGTGAAATTGTCAAGGGTGATAATTTACGATGGTATAATCATATGTTGAGAACATAATGGGGGATGATAAGTGTAGTCGAATGAAATGCACTAAGATCTCATTTCCTTCACGTCTATTATTTCTTTTGAGGATGCTTGTTGTTCCATAGTTTTGGTTCCTTTTGATTCAATGCATTAGACCATTCATCGTCTTCCAAAGATGGCTACTTGGGATGAGTACTTGACATACATTGGTGGTTTGTTTTGTGAATCCAACATTTCAAATTTGGGAGACAACATTGATTGTATTCATATTCTCTTTGATGAAGATGATCCTTCTTCAGTTATTGTGAGGGAACAATTTGACCCTCTTGTTCATTTTCCACATGATCATCCTTTGTAGTTTGACATGAGTGTGGATTATTTTGGACAACATTTGGAGGAGGCTTCTTTTTCTTCAAAGGAGGTATCTTTTTCTTTGGATTGTGTTCCACAATTGTTTCTATGAGGTCCTATTTTGTCAACATCTTCTTTGATAATTGGGCATGTACCTAATTTTATTGTGACATCTTCATCTACCTTGGATGTGTAGACACTTGAGAATTCTTCATAGACATCACATATCATCCTTCTTTCCACATCTTCCTATCCATAATGGGAAGCATCTTGTATTTGTACTTGGTATATCTTCTTCCCAAGGGAAGACATATTATTTGTAGATATTGGATCATGTTTTGTCTTCAAATTCTTACCATTTTTGTAGCATATTACACATTGAGGTGGGGATACATCATCTCTCTTCTTCTCTCTTATGGGGGGGTATTTTTCCTTGAACTAGTTTTGTCCTTCTCATGCATCATTGAGAGCATTTTTTGTTTCATATATCTTTTCAGGAGGAGTTTTGTCTCACTAGGTTTTATCCTTTTCTCTATTTGTGAGAGATTGTATTTACATTTACACATGGGTACCTAACATGGCCTCATAGCCGAGATCCATCTTTGTGTCATTTGTATAATAATACTCCCTAAGTTGTACTTATGGGGGGGAATTGGTGTAAATAGGTGGTTTACTTATCTAGGTCCTATTTACATACTAAGTCCACTTAGGTCCTAGGAGGGAATATTTCAAGATAGTGTTGTTACTAGATCTGATCTTATCTTTTGGCATTTAATTCTTGTGTCTTAAGTCATTTAATTTTTTTTGAGGTAGTTGTCTCATTATACAAGATTAAGACACATGCCAAGATATTTTCTAATCCTATCTCACAACTTTTCTTTATAGGAAAGGAATTATATGTATATTGTCATATTCAATTCGACAATCTTGCATCCATAATCATATCACGATATTTCTTCCATTTCTCTCTTATGGAAGTTTTTATTGTCTTGCAGGTGATCTTGGGCTGTTAAGGAGTTCACCATAAACTTCTACATCTGCAACAACTTTAAATAAGAGTTTGAATAGGTTTAAACAAGAACTATTGTTAGAATTTAAGCTTTGGACAAACCATCTAAATGGGTTAACCTCAACAAACAAAATCAAGAAATAGGGAAACCTTTTCAAGGTCCAAAATTGAGCCTATCAAAAATAGATATTTGTAACTTTGATGGGACAAATGTAACTTCATAGATAAGTCTCATGACACAATATTTTAAGCTTCATAATATACCAAAGAATGCAATGGTTGAAATAACTCGCTATATTTAGAACTTGAACCTTATCAGTGGTACCAACAGATGATGAGTGACAAGTAAGTGCAAGTACTTGGTTGGAAGGAATGTACTAAAAATTTAGTAACCCCTATGAACAACCATGGAAGGGAGGCTATTTCAACCAATTGACAAATTTAAAATAAATAAGATCTATAATCAAATATAATGACAAACATATGCGATTTATAATTTTAATTATGATGTAACACCTTATCATAGGCTACAATTCTACATTAATAGACTTAATGAATGAATTAAGAATAATATTTATTTGTTGGAAATTTG
>VDFB02000015.1:432546096-432645191 GCA_007258455.2 Sequoia sempervirens | reverse complement strand
TCTCTCTCCCTCCCTCCTTCCCTCTCTCTCCCTCTCTCTCCCCCATATTTCTCTCATTCTCTCCTTCCCTCTCTACTCTCTATCTCACCATTCTCTCTCTACTTCTCCCTCTCTATCCCTCCTTCCCTATATAATTATCTCTATCCCCCTCTCTCCATATCTACTTCTCTCTCCCTCCTTCCCTCTCTCTCAATATCCCCATGTTCCTCCCTCTCTCTCTCTCTCTCTCCCATATTTCTCTCTCCCTCTCTCCCTCTCTCTCACTCTCTACTTCCCTCTCCACTATCTCACCATTCTCTCTCTCTACTTCACCATCTTTATCTCTCATTTCCTTTATATTTCTCTCTATTTATCTCTCCATCTCTACCTCTCCCTCCCTCTCTCTCCCTCTCTCAAAATCTCCCCACCTTCCTCCTCTCTATCATAACCCAATTTTTATTGCATTTAAATTATAATGTGATAAATTGAATTATTGAGGAAATTTTATATGTCAAATGAAAATTTTGATATTTTTGAAAGTTTGAAAGAAGTTGACCATCGTTGACTATGTGATCTTTTGACTTATCTTATAATTTAATCATGATTGAACGTTACTGATGAACTGTGCAAGTGCAAGTGTTTGCAAATGCAATGAAATAGGTTGAAGGATGAGAACATGACTGAAGTAGGATATTTAACTAGATCAAATGATAAGCTTGATGGAATATGGGTGCACACACCACAAATGGCTTGATGACTGCATTTGAAATTCATAGAGGAGATTTTATTAATCTGAATTGAAATGATTTGATGATTGAAGAGGTAGACTTGTGAAATGAAAATACATGTGATTTCTTATTTAATTGTCTATCTTGATCTTGTGTGTGTTCAAATTTGAAAGAAAAAGATAGTATGACTTAACATATGAATAAATGTGTGTAATTCAGAAAAGCTACTTCATTGAAATATTGATGCTCGAAATAAAATAAAAGTTCATTTTTATTGAAATGTTGGTATATGAAACATATAAACATCTGTAAACAAATATATATATTTGTTTATAGATGTTTATATGTTTCATATACCAACATTTCAATAAAAATGAACTTTTATTTTATTTCGAGCATCAATATTTCAATGAAGTAGCTTTTCCAAATTACACACATTCATTCATATGTTAAGTCATACTATCATTTATTTATATATTAAAGAACAAACAATCTGTGCAAATATATATATATATATATATATATATATATAGATATATATAATATACATATACATATATTTATATTTATATTCCTTAAGAATCAAATTGATATAAAAAATTATCACTATCAAATTTATGAAATTCAAATGAAATCATGAGAAAAATCACATAAGGTCATGGTTTGAAACCAAATTAATGGCAAAATATTCAAATTTGAAGTATGGGGGTGGCTAAAATCAATACCCATTAAGATTTGAAATGACTTTTTCGGTGGGGCACGTGGAAAAAAAATAAAAAGATACCATTTTGGTATCATAGAATCGGTAAGACTTAAGGAGATCAAGCAGTTCAACAATTTTCCAAAGGAAAAAGCCAAGAGGAAATCAACCCCAAACATAGGTATTTGATGCAATTTCTTTGAATATGTTGCATTTTTCAGTTAGTTACTTTGTGAGCAATGTATGCTGGATAATATCGACAATTATTTTGAATCATAGTAAACTTGTATGGTGAATTCAATATGATTTTTTTTAAAAATTTATTGTTTCTTCTATTGAAGGCCATTTCAACCATTCTTGATGCACATACTCTATGCATGTATCTCTAGCAGCATGGAAGCCGAATAACTTAACTCCCTGTGAGTTATATGTTACCGCCATTATTATTTTGTCACTTGCATGTGATAAGCATAGTCTTTCAAATGGCTATCAATGAAGTCGATAGCCTGTGAATAGATAGGAAACAATTCATAAATCATTATTTCCTCCTCTGAGGGAAGGAAATTAATTCTCCATCGAAATATTGTGTTTATGCCATACTCTATATAAATGAACTCCCATTGGGACATTCACACCATATGGGTGCTACCTTCATTGTCTTTGATCTTGGATTGAAGGGTATCCACATTGTATTTTTTTTCCTTCTGCATTAAGCAATGATTGGGCATATATTGATCCATTCTTTGTAAAAGATATTGTTTTGATCTTGTTGTGTTTTTCTATGTCACAACGTTTCATTGTTTCTTGTTGCCTCATCCATAAAGGATGATGGAAAAGCGACATTTCGCTCCATATTTATGTTGGCATGGTTAGCATGTAAAACCATCATTCTCTGAGAACACGCTATCCTTTTTTTCCTTGGATGAATCCAACCCAAGTTGTGGGTCAGCATGCATGGCTTCATCCCTAGACACTATTAAAAATATAAAGCAATAATCAGTTGTTCCATAGAATAATAGTGATATAATTTGATAAAATCAATAAATGAGGGTTCATAAAACCCGAATCATGATAAGGTTGTACCCATTATATGTGTAACCTATTTCTTGATAAAACGCCTAGTATGTTGTTCGAGTCTTATTACCTTTCAAGAATATGTACCAAGAAAATGTTGGTTATTTTCTTTATATGCATATTATGTATAATTGTTCTTAGAATGGTAGAATATTTGAATTAAATATGAGAATGAAATTTATGTTGTATCAGAATATTTGACCATGATTGTAATGAATAGCTACGGGTCCCTGAATGAGGCTCGAATGAATGAAGCATTGGTTAATATGTTACTGAATCGATAAATTTTTGCAAACAACATCGTTTTGTTATAAACAATTTATGTTTAGATGTAAACAACATTGTTTTGTTGTAAATAGTATATGTTTAGCTGTAAACAATATCGTTTTGTTATAAATAGTATGTGTTTAGCTACAAACAACATCGTTTTGTTATAAACAATATGGTTAGCTACAAACAACTTATTTTTTTACAAACAATATATCAACATGTAGAAACTGTTCAATAGACTTGTTCTTAATTCTTCTACTTGTATTTTTGACAAAAGATATGTCAATCTGAAACCTTATTGTATGGAAATCAATCTAATATAATGGTTTTATTTCAGAATGTATGCATAAAGCAGTAACTTAAGTTGGAACATATATGTGTATGCACATAAACCTTCATCTACGTACATACACATACTTGTGATATACTTCTTTTGTTAACTATTTACTTTATTGTTAAATGAATATTGAATTTCATGTGACATGTGCTTGAAATATGTATTGATCAGTTCCATTTGATTCATTTTTTGAATTTTATATAAGATAAGGAAATAAGCAGACAAAATTACTTTTTTGTAAATATGTGAGTACAAAATATTCTCTTTTTTGAGTAGAACACCTAGATAGACTAGAGAACCTAAGGGTAGATGTTGCTAGAGGGTAGATAGTTGCTATGAGATAATTTGATGTTGGAAGTTACCATCTAGGATGGGTGCCGAAATGGAGTTTAGAGAGTATAGGTTTTTTCTTTATCCAAAACCTATAGTTTGTTGTTGCAATAATATTCTTATGATTGGCCAAGCAAATTATCCCATTATGTATGTATGGACTTTGTGATAACACTCTCTGTCATTCCTAGCATATAACTTGAATTTTCTAATTCATAGATAGAGATGCATGTTGATGTTTGGGAATGCACCAAATTCCACCTTGCAGATTGCTCTCTTGCTAAACTTTCCATGCAGGGTTGGGTATTCTTCAAGTTGGAAGAATTTCGGGGAAGCGCGAGCTTCATGGTTGGGTGGTAAAGCACTTCAACCATGTTCTCATCCACTAGTGGAGGCAAGCATCAAGAAGAAGCCTTAGATGTTTTCAAGACTATCTTGGTCTTTGATGTAACCTTGATGTAAAATTTATGCATTGTATTGACTATGTGGTCTTGTGAGCCAAGTCAACTTGGATATTGTAATTGACATTGAAATTGAATATATAAATCTTTGACTCATTTTAATTAGACATGTGTTTCTATGATTAAATATTCATAATTTCATTTGCAATAATATAATTAGGTAATAGTTAGAATGGGTTATTACACTCTCTACTCTATATCTCACCATTCTCTCTCTCTCTCTCTCACTCTCCCCCTCCTTCCTCTATCTCTCTATATCACTTCTCTCTCTCCCTCTTTACCTCTCCCTTCCCCATATTTATCTCTCTTCTTCCTTCTCTAATCTTTATCTCACCATTATCTCTCCCTCTATCTCAATCTCCCATACCCTATATTGAATATCCTAAACCCTAATCCCTATACCCTGTATACTTTACTTTATACCCTCAACCCTGAACACTATCCCTCAACCCTATACCTTAAACCCTACACCCTAAACCCTCAACCCTCATTCCTATAACCTATACCCTCAACCTTATACCATAAACCTTAAACATTATCCCTCAAACCTATACTTAAACCCTAAATCCTACATTCAACCTTATACCCTACACCCTAAACCCTCTATCCCATACCCTCAACCCTATAACCAATATCCTAAACCCTAGTTCCTATACCCTATGCACTTAACCTTATACCCTTTAAACCCTAAACGCCATCCCCCAACCATAATCCTCTACCTTAAACCCTCAACCCTCATCCCTATACGCTATACCTCAAGCTTATACCCTCAACCATAAACACTATACCTCAACCCTCAACCTTATACTTGAAACGCTAAACCCTACACCCTCAACCCTCATCCTTATACCCTATACCCTCAACCTTATAAACTAAACCCTAAAATGTATGCCTCAACCCTATACTTAAACCATAAACCCTTAATCCTAAACCTAATATCCTCAACCCTATACCGAATATTCTAAACCCTAATCCCTATACCCTCAACCCTCAACCCTCAGCCCTATACCTTAAACCCAAAATCATGTACTGTCAACCCTCATCACTTTACCCTATACCCTTAGCCTCATACTCTAAAACCTAAATATTATACCTCAACTTTATATCCTCAACCCTATACTTAAACCCTAAACCCTACACTCTCAACCCTTAATCCTATACCCTATACCCTATACGTAATATCCTAAACCCTAATCCTTATACCCTATACAATTAACCCTATTCCTCTCTACTCTCTATCTTAACCATTATCTCCCTCTATACTTCTCTCTATATCCCTCTCCATCTATACCTCTGCCTCCCTCCTTCCCTCTCTACCCCTCTCTCTAAATCTCCCTGCCTTCCTCCTCTCTTTCTCACTCTCTATTTTCCTCTCTACTCTCTATCAAGCACCAATATCTCTCTCTTCCTCCCTCCCTCCTCTCTCTCTATCTCACCTCTCTGTCCCTCCCTCCCTCCTTGCCTCTCTAATTTTCTCTATCTCCCCCTCTCTCTCTTCCTTCCTCAACCCTATACCTTAAACCCTAAACCCTATACCCTCAACCCTCACTACTATACCCTATACCCTCAACCTTATAACCTACCTAAACCTTGAACATTATCCCTCAACCCTAAACTTAAACCCTAAACCCTATATTCAACCTTGTTGTAATCTAAACCATAAACCCTCAATCCTAAACCCAATACCCTCAACCCTTACCCAATATTCTAAACCCTAAATCCTTATACCCAATACACTTAACCCTATACCCACAATCTTGGACATTATCCCTCAACCCTCAACCCTATACCTTAAATCCTAAACCCTACACCATCAACCCTCATCCCTATACCCTATACACTCAACCTTATAACCTAAATCCTGAACATTATCCCTCAAATCTATACTTAAAACCTAAACCCTACACATTCAACCCTTAACCCTATAGCTTATACCCTAAACCCTAGACCCTAAGCCCTATACCCAATATCCTAAACCCTAATGCCTATACCCTATACACTTAACCTTATACCCTCAACCCTATACCAAATATCCTAAACCATATACCCAATATCCTAAACCCTAATGCCTATAACCTATATACTTAACCCTATACCCTCGACCCTAAACACTATCACTCAACCCTCAAACCTATACCTTAAACCCTACACCCTCAACCCTCATCCCTATACCCTATACCATCAACCTTATACCCTAAACACTAAACATTATCCATTAACCCTATACTTAAACCCTAAACCCTACACTCTCAACCCTTAACCCTATACCTTATACCCTAAACCCTACACTCAAAATCCTATACCCAATATCATAAACCCTAATCCCTATACCTTATACACTTAAACTTATACCCTAAACCATTGACCCTACATTAAACCTTGTAACCTAAACCCCCAACCCTAAACCCAATACCCTCAACCCTATATTGAATATCCTACACCCTAATCCCTATACCCTATACAATTAACCCTATACCCTCAATGTTGAACCCTATCCCTAAAACCTCAACCCTATACCTTAAACCCTCAACCCTCAACCCTCATCCCTCATCCCTATACCCTCAACCTTATACCCTAAACCCTAAAAATTATCCCTCAACCCTATACTTAAACCCTAAACCCTACATTCAACTTTGTACCCTACACCCTAATCCCTAAACATAATACCCTCAACCCTATAATCAATATCCTAAACCCTAATCCCTATACCTTATACACTTAACCTTATACCCTTGAAACATTGAACACTATCCTTCAACCCTCAACCCTATACCTTAAACCCTAAACCCTACACCCTCAATCCTCATCCCTATACCTTACACCTCAAGCTTATACTGTAAACCCTAAAAATTATCCCTCAAACCTCAACCCTTAACCCTATATTTAAACCCTAAACCATACATTCAACCTTATACCCTAAACCTTGAACCCTAAATCCTAAACACTAAAACCTAAACCCTCAACCCTAAACCCAATACCCTCAACCCTATACCCTATATCCTAAAAGTAATCCCTATACCCTAAACACTTAACCCTATACTCTCAACTCTGAACACTATCCCTCGACCCTCAACCCTATACCTTAAACCCTAAACCCTACACCTTCAACCATCATCCCTATACCATCAAAATTATAACCTAAACCTTGAACATTATCCCTCAACCCTATACTTAAACCCTAAACCATACATTCAACCGTGTACCCTAAACCCTAAACCCTTAATTCTAAGCCCAATACCCTCAACCCTATACCCAATATTCTAAACCCTAATCCCTATACCCTATGCACTTAGCCCTATACCCTCAACCTTGAATGATATCCCTCAAACCTCAACTCTATACCTTAAACCCTCAACCCTCATCTCTATACCCTATACCCTCAACCTTATACCCTAAACCTTGAACATTATCCCTCAACCCTATACTTAAACGGTAAACCTTACACTCTCAACCCTTAACCCTATACCTTATACCCTAAACCCTATACATAATATCCTAAACCCTAATCCCTATGCCCTAGATACACTTAACCTTATACATTCAACCTTGAACATTATACCTCAACCCTCAACCCTCAAACTTATACTTAAAACCTAAACCCTACATTCAACCTTGCACCCTAAACCCTAAACCTAATACCCTCAACCCTATACCCAATATCCTAAACCCTAATCCATATACCCTATACACTTATCCTTATACCCTCAACCCTAAACAATATCTCTCAACCCTCAACCCTATACCTTAAACCCTTAACTCTAAACCCTAAACCATCATCCCTCATCCCTATACCCTATACCTCAACTTTATACCTAATATCCTAAACCCTAATCCATATACCCTATACACTTAACCCTATCACCTCAACCCTATACCTTAAACACTAAACCTTACACCCACAACCCTCATAGGGGGAGAGAGAAAAAGGGGGAGGGAGGGATTGGGGAGAGAGAGAGGGAGATGGAGTGAGGGGAAGGGGATATAAAGATAAGTAGAGAGGGAAAGATAGGTAGAGAGAGGAGAGATAAAGAGTAGATAAGGAGAGAGGGAGGGAGAGAGAGGGAGGTGAGATAGAGATCAATAGAGAGAGTGTGGTAAGGAGTGATGGAGGGAGAGGTAGGTAGAGAGGGATAGGTGAGATAGAGAGAAGTAGAGAGAGATAGAGATACAGGGAAGGAGGAAGGGTGGGAGAGAGAGGGGAGGAAGTGAGAGGTAAAGATGGATAGGTGAGATAAACATAAGTAGAGAGAGAATGGTGAGATACAATGAAGGAGAGATTTACAGAGAGGGAAAGAAAGAATAGTCAGATAGAGAGGAGAGAGTGAAAGAGAAAGAGGGTGAGGGAGGAGGGAGAGAGTGTGTGAGAGAGAGAGGTAAAGGTAGGGAGAGGAGAGATAGAAAGAAGATAGGGGAAAAGATAGGGAGGGAGACATATGTGAGATAGAGAGAGAGAAAGGGAAAAAAATAGACAAATAGAGAGAGTGATGTATGGAGAGGTGGATAGAGAGAGGGCAAAGGGAGATAAAGATAATTAGAGAGGGAAGGAGGGGTAGAGAGAGAGAGAGAAATAGAGAGGGAATTATGGAGGGAGGGAGAGCAGTGAGATAGAGAGGTGTAGAGAGAGTGGGATGTGAGAGAGAGGTGATATAGAGAGAGTGGTAGGCAGTGATGGATGGAGAAGTAGGTAGAGAGGGAGGGGGGAGGGAGAGAGAGGTGAGATAGAGATAAATAGAGAGTGATAGATGGAGAGGTAGGTATATAGAGGGAGGAGATAAAGTTAAGTAGAGAGGGAAGGAGAGGTAGAGAGAGAGAGGAGAGATAGAGAGAAGTAGGGAGGGAATGAGGGAGGAAGGGAGGGAAAGGTGAGATAGAGATGTGTAGAGAGAGAAGTAGGGTGTGATGGGTGGAGAGGTAGGTAGAGAGGGATTGGGATATGGAGAGTAGATAGGGAAGTATGGAGGGTGAGAGAGGGAGGTGAGAGAGAAGTGAGATAGAGATAAATAGATAGTGGTAGGGAATGATGGAGGGAGAGGTAGGTAGAGAGAGAGAGGGGAGATAGAGAGAAGTAGAGAGGGAAGGAGGGAAGGAGGGAGGGAGGGGGAGAGAGAAGGAGAGGAGAGATAAATATAATTGGAGAGGGAATTAGAGAGTGAATGGGAGAGGGATGGAGAGAAGTGAGATAGAGAGGTGTAGAGAGAGTGGTAGGGAGTGATGGATGGAGAGGTAGGTAGAGAGGGATTAGGGAGATAGAGAGTAGAGAGGGAAGGATAGGGAGAGGTATGGATGGAGAGTGTGGGAGGTGAGAGAGACATGAGACAAAGAGAAATAGAGAGAGTGGTAGGTAGTGATGGATGGAGAGGTAGGTAGAGAGGGAGAGGGGAGATATAAATAAGTAGAGAGGGAGGGAGAGGTAGTGAGGGAGAGAGGTGAGATAGAGAGAAATAGAGAGAGTGATGGAGGGAGAGGTAGGTAGAGAGAGGGAGATATGAGATAAAGATAAGTAGAGAGGGAAGGAGAGGTAGAGAGAGAGGAGAGATAGAGAGTGTGTAATGGGGAAATCGAGATAGCGTGAGATAATCAATGTTAAACGAATTAAAAAAAATCTAATTCAAAATAAGGATTTAGATTCATACCCATTACTCATGAAATAAAGTTTTAAAGCTATTTAAATCAACTAATGAAATCCTAAGATAACGTAATGAATTCAAAAACAAATAAAACTTTACCATCCCATGTCGAAGTGTATTCATAATGATGTTGGATCATTGTTGTATCAATGTGAAGCCTCCATTTTTGCATTGAAAAAAATTCAAAGTGATGTGTCTTGATCAAATATGTGTGTCAAAGTTTCTAAGAAATCAATAGTTAATTTGGCATTAATTCGTTTTGCAAAAGATGTCTATTCTCTGATTGTTTTTGAGAAGAAAGATGATTATCACATAGATTTTGTGTTTTGAAATGAATGATCGAGATTGTGTAGTAGAATATCCTAATCAACGGTTCAAAACCGTTGAGAGGAATTAGATGGAAGAATCAGTGGATTTTGATTATGTAATCAGTGTAATTGATGAAATCAATTTGAGTGTTTAGTGGAATTGAGGAAATAGATTGAGCTTTCAGTGGGATTGAAGAAATCGAGTTGATCCTTCAATGGTATTGAAGAATAGATGAATCAATTAGGAAATAGATGGATCAGTTAGTCAATTAGAGTGAGCAATCGGAGGATCGTAATTTTCTCAATCATAAAAGTGGGTGAAGGTAATTAATGAATTTGAATTAATTAATTAAACTTTTTACATTGAACCTGTAAATCATGTTTGAATTTTGCAAACAAAGTTGTATTTGTTTGTTTTGTTTTGAATGATGTTTGAGTAATTTATTTTATTATTCAAGTTTAGGGGAAAGTGATTTAATTACACTATTAAGTGATAATAATTTAATTAATTTAGGGGAATAGGGTAAATTAGTGACATAATTAAATAATTGATGTTATTTAATTAATCAAGAGGAATAAAGCTAGATTAGGACTTTATTAAATAAATAAAATTTATTTAATTAGTTGAAAATTGATGAAAAAGTGAATTAATTAAATAATGTAATATTATTCAATTAATAGAGGAAAGTAAGGTTTTTGATGTAATTGATGTGAAATGTAGTGATATTAGGTGATAATGATATAGATGATGAGAGAATGTCATTTAGGATGTGCGATATGCATTAGGTCATTTTTACATGTCTACAAAGAGAAGTAGAGAGGGAATGAGGGAGGGGGAGAAAGGTGAGATAGAGAGGTGTAGAGATAGAGTGGTAGGGTGTGATGGATGTAGAGGTAGGTATAGAGAGGGATCAAGAGATAGAGAGTAGATAGAGAAGAAGAGAGGGAGAGAGAAGTATGGAGGGAGAGAGAGGGAGATGAGATAGAGATAAATAGAGATAGTGGTAGGGAGTGATGGAGGGAGAGGTAGGTAGAGAGAGGGAGAGGGGAGATAGAGAGAAGGAGAGAGAGAGAGAGAGAGAGAGAGAATATTCTTGAGCTCAAGGGAGAGAGTTAGATAAAGGGATGGAGATAGTGAGAGAGAGGTCTAGAGTGTAAGGGATAAAAAAATAGTGAGATAGAGAGAGAAATAATACAACCTTGTTGATTACTAAAATATGACCTAGTTACTAAAATTTGACATGTTGAATACTAAAATTTGACTAAGTCTAAAAATTTGTAAGATCTTCCAAAAACTAGAATTTGCATTATAACTCCTAGAGATCTAAAACCATTCTCAAACATCGTGAAACTATATACATGAAATATAACTTAAAGTATAAGAAAGTAAATGTCCATATGTAAATGTCAAAGATAACAAGAAGACAGAGGAAAAAAAGAGAAGAAAAACAAATTCAATGTAGACGAAAACACGAGTGTGTTATAACACACTTGCATTTTGTCAATGCATTCAAATAACGTGAGTGTGTTATAACGCGCCCATGTTTTGTCTTGCTTTGGGAATACCCAAGTATTTGGCTTGGATTTACTTTGGATTTCCAACCCAATGTCCAAAGATGTGTTTTTGCATATTCTACAAAATTTTACATAATCTCGTTCATGCTAACCATTAGGTTTGCATATTTTTCAAGGTAAAACAAATTGAACACCTGGGTAATTTTAGGCTCTCTCTTAGTTATCTAATGATGTAGTTTTTTTCACATTTTGACAATGTTAAGCTTTTCATCTTTAATTTCTTTTGTTTGTGTGTTTATTTTTTGGAAAAAACCAATGTTTGGTATTTTTTTCTTTATAAATTAACTGTTCATCAAAACTTCAGATAAATTACATTTCTAGAAACAAGAATCCATTCTATGCATATTAAAAAAAATGATTTTCAATTAGTTTTCAAATTTTATAGGGGTAGCACAACCAAAGTTCTATCTTTTAGGAAGTGTGCAATTTTCGAATTAGTAAAAAAACAAATATTCATTAAAAATTTATCAAAAAAATAAGGCATAAAATTTATGTTGTTAGCTAATTTCTCACTGAAGCAATTTTTAAAAATACCAAAAAAAATTTAACCTTTTGAAGGAGCCACAAAAGTCACCATGTTATTTTTTTTGACAAAAACAACACCAATTTCTATGGCTCCCTCTTTTGAACCCCTTAATCTCAACCATTTAAAAAAAAATCAGTAGTTTAGAAAGTAGACTTAGAGGACTATGATCCTTGTTTTTGTTGCATCTAAATTTTTTGAGTGTAACTATCCTCAATTTCACATCCAAGGTCATTATTTCCTCATTTTAGAAAAAAAGTGGCTAGTTAAGACCCCTTTTTGGCTCCCCATCTTTTTGCACTTACCCTGACATATTTTGTGACATCTATAAGGGCTAAAAATATGGGAGATCATTTTCAACATGATATTCATGTTGAATGGACTATTATGACATGTGTAAGAGAATATTTTCATGAGTGATTGATAATATTTGACACATGTAAGAGCATGTCCTATTTTCTTGGGATTTTATGACATGTAAGAGGGTGTAAGAGTCATGTAAGAGACTATGTTTAGCATGTAAGGGTCGTATAGGTTTTTTTACCAAGGTATTTTGAAACCTTGTTTTGACCCATGGTAATGTTTTATGGTGGTATTTTGGGCTTCTACAAGCTTGTATATTAACGACTTGAGATGAATACATTATGATAACTGTTACAGGTATATAAATATTGTTAGATTGGATGTAGGATTGAAGTTGAAAATATTGTAATATTGCAGATAATACAAAGTTTGCTTTTTTCTAGTGTAATCTTTTATTTGAAAGGGTTTTCTCCACATAAGTCTCTATGTTATATGTATGGATTTTGAGTATTTCCAATTTCTTCATTGCTATCTCATATCATTTTAAATTTCCATTGATTTTCTATAGTATTATTTTCAAATTTGTAAGTTTATTTTTAAATTTCTATATTGTAGTAGTTTCTTTCATTTCCAACATTTGGTATAAGAGCTTGGCCATATTTATTTATTGGGTGGAAGTGTGAATATTTTCTATGTTGTAGTGTGAGTTCTGGTTTTGTTGATTTGTTGTGTGAAAATCATGGATACATCTACATCTTGGATGGATATTGAAAATTTTAATGAAACAAACTATGAGTTGTGGAAGCTAAAAATGGGGGATTTTCTTGAAGAACTAGATCAATGACCTTGGCTACAACCAAAAAAAGAAACTTGAAGCAATCAATCAACATGAGTGCCACAAGAGGGATAAAAAGGCACAAGGTACAATATGGTAATGTCTTGCAAATTATGTCATACAAAGCATTTTTGAAGAAAATACCATATATGCTTTATGGAAATAGTTGAGTGAATTTTATCAAGCCAAGAGTGTGGTAAACAAAATTTATTTTCTCTTAAGATGAAGGAAGGTGAATGTATTGTTGAGAATTTGAATAATTTAAATATAATTTTGAGTCAATTAGTCTTAGTTGATGTTAAAATTGAGGAATAAGACAAATGCATAATGTTACTTTACTCTTTTCTTGAGTCATTCGAGAATTTTATTCTTGTTATTAGTGCTAACCTTGAAGATCCAAAGTTGAAATTTTTTGTTGTCACTTTGTTGTCACAAGAAATGAGGGAAAAAACTATGGAAAACTTGGTGGATGCTCTTAATATTAGGGGTAAGTCAAAGGAAAGAGGACCAAAGGGAGATAAAAAATGACCCAAGGATAAATCAAAGGGAAGATCTAAGAGTCTTAGAAATAAAAACAGAGTTAAGTGTTGGAATTGTGGGAAGAGGGGACATGTTAAAGAAATAGTAGGATTCCCCTATTGAATAGTACTTTGATACAGGTCATAATATTTTATTTTTTGTTTGTAATATTATATCTAATGAATGTTGTTTGGTTGAATTAGGAATATCTTATCACATGAATACTCCTAAGGAGTAGTTATCCACATACAAAAAATATGACGGAGGTAATGAGTACTTTTTTGTGTTTCAATGACAAGAGGATTAAAACCCTCCCCGATGTTTTATAGATTCCTAGGTTAGCTATGAAAGCTATTTTTGTTTCAAAAGGATTATTTGGGAATACATGTAACATTTAAAAGCATGATTATATATTGGTGAGAGGAAGTTTGGTGGTATTGAGGGAAACAAGAATGAGAAATCTATTTAGGTTTGTTGCCACTACTATTTGTAAATCCACCTATGTGTTAGAGAAGGCTGAAAATACATGTATGTTGTGGCACCATATATTGGGCCACCTTCGTGAAAATGATTTGAAAAATATTATCAATAAAATGTTGTTGGATGGTTTCTCCTATTATAATGATCACTTTGATTTCTATAACTAGTGTGTGTCTAGTAAACAAAATATAACATCATATCCTTTAGGAAGCAATAAAGTTAATAATAAATTAGAAATTATTTATATGGATGTGTTTTGTCATGTGGGTAATGATACAGTTGGAAAATATCATTATTTCATCACCTTCATGGATTATTTTTCTAGATTTGCATGATTTTATTTTATGAGACATAAATACGAAGTTTTCACTAAGTTTTTGGAATTTAAAGTTTTAGTAGAAAACCAATCAAGACTTAAGATAAATTTATTGAGGTCTAACAATGGAGGGGAATGTTTCTCTAAGGATTTTGGTGAGTTTTGCAAGCATGTTGGTGTCATCAGTCAAAATAAAACTCCATATACACCACAAAAAAATGACGTACTCCTATTGGGAAATTGGACAAATCACTGTGCTGAGGCGGAGGCTACATTTATAAGCATAAAATATGTTGTGGACAGGGGTTACTCTAAAATATGGGTAGAAGGTGATTCTTTAAATATCATCAATTATCTATGTGGAACCCATAAGCCTAGCTATAATGTTGATCAACTAATAAAAGATACTATAATCATGTTAAGTTCTTGTGAAGAGACCCACGTATCTCACATTTTCTTAGAAGGTAATTCATTGGCAGATTTTTTTTGCGAATGAGGCTACCAGGTTAAATGAGTATTATGCATGGGAGGAGGGATCTCTCCTTCCAAAGAAAGCTAGGATCTTAATGAGAAATGATGGCTTTGGTTGAGTTGATGCGGTGGCGTCATTTAATCTTTAGTACAAATTCTTGACTCACACACTTTGTGGGTTTTATTTGGCTTGCTGGCTATTAGTCAAATGGTAATTGCAAGTGTTTTCTTCTTCAGGTCTTTGAGGATATGGGTGGTGATAGAAGTAGAATTGAGCTACATTCTTGTGAAAGCCTAAGGAAGAAGAAGAAACTATGGAGTATTCTCCAGCATGGTAATTTTACTCTATTCTTAGAAAGATTGAATGGGCATGACCTGAATGCTTTGACAAAGTTTGTTTCCTATTGGCATAACCGCAAAATCTAGATAAAGGGCTTGGTAGTTGACATCAACGAGGAGCTAATTGCTACTATACTGGGGTTGTCGATGGTTGGTCATAAGTTCTATAAGGACAAGAAGAGTAACAAGCATGCGATGGCTCAATTCTTTAAAGACGAAAAATGGAAAAAACTTGTTAAGATGGAAAGTTGGGGCTATGAGAAAAAGTATCTCAAGAATGTATGGACGGATGTTGTGGGGGTGATAATACGGTATGTGACTTTGGAAGGCAGGTTCATTGCAATCCTTGGCCACCATTTTACTCTTTTGAACCATTTTAGGCATGGGTTGTTTATTTCCTTTCCATTTTTTCTATTGTCTTCAATGGAGGTCTCTGTTTATGCTCACTTAAAAAGTAGGAGGGCTTAGTCCTCCATGAGGGTCTCATTATTTTAATCATGGAGCATGTTAAAGCTCCTATCCTTGCCCCTGCAATTAAGGGTAAGGAGAAGATTCTGAGTGAAGCTTCTGATTCTTCTAGCTCAGATACCAACATTGTTGAAGAAGAGGAGTGGAATGAAGAGGATGAAGAAAGGTCCCCAATCCCTATGGCTACCTCCTCAAAAAAGAGGAAGAAGGGTAACCTTAAAAGCAACTAGGTTGCTAAATGCCTTATTTTGAATGAGTTGGTTTCCCAATGTGACAGTGAGGATACGAAGGTGGGCTATGGAAATTTCACACCCAGGAATGAAGATTTGGATGTTGGCCAGGGAGAAGTTGAGGGTGGTGGTAAAGAGGAGGGTCTCTAGGAGAATGTGTTGGAAACAGAGGCTAAGGATAAGCTAAGAAGGGTTTCCAAATACATTGCCAAGTTGAAGAACCAGGCCTCGAAAGATTTAGCAAAGTACACCACAGTGCTATGTGAGGAGAAGGTTTTTGTAGAAAAGGTAGTGGAAATAGATGATTCCCTTGTTCGTAGCACTCCCAATGTGGCTCTGGAGGGGAAGATTAAGGGTCAAGTTGAGGAGGATGTTGAGAAGAAGCATGCAAAGTTGGAGCCTCTAAAGGTAAATCCCCTTTTTGAAGACTTTTCCTAGCGAAATGATGATTCCACCTCTATATTTGAGTTGCTTGACATGGCAAGGGCAGGGGCCATTGGCACTTTCAAATTAGTAAAATGGACTCTTTAGGAGTTTAATAAAGTAAACATTAAAATGATGGGTTTGAAGGAGAATTTGAAGAATATTCCAAAAGGCTCAGCTTTAGATATTTTGATTGAAAAAATTGTGGACCTTGAGAGTTCTTACCATGATTTCAAATCCCTATGTGAAGAGTTCTTAGCTGGTTTAGAAGCCAAGATATTGGATACTAATGCAGATATAAAGAAGTTTCTCCTTGATTGTCACATTTCTGTGAAGAATAGTGTGGACTCCTTGGAAGTCCTGTTTCATAAAATTAGTGAGCTCAAGGAGGACCAACTGTATTTTTTTGAGTTAATGGAGAAGGATCACTCAGCCAAAGGTAAAGGGAAAAAAGGTGTGAAAGATGATGGTAAAGGCCTTGGTCTTAGAGGGTTAGCTGAATGGAAGAAGTCCTTTGTGTTGGGATTATGGATGCACAGTCCTTGAAGCTGCAATCTTCGATGTAGGACCTTTAAGCCAGGAAAGATAATCAACCACCCAGAAAGTGTTGCAACTAGGCATGCACAATGGAGATTCAATATTGATATGATATTAATTGATATTGGATTACAAATGTACAAGATGCCTTGAATATATAGGCAAGAGCTAAACCCTAATATGCATGAGATGTTGACATGTGTCTTGATCTAACAACATGTGAAAACATGTGAACCCTAATGGTGACGATCATTAAATGATGAGATAAGTTCTAGAAGGAATCTTATCTCCTACAAATAAGGAAGGGAATATTATCCCATTTATTAAATGATTTATCTAATAATGCAACCTAGGACTTAATGATTAAATGCAAGACCTAAGTTAACTTATGCTAGTGTAATAATTAATTAATTAATTACACCAACACTTTGAAGCTGAGAAGAAAGAGTTGTTGGACATGATTGAAATGCATAGAATCCAGGAGCTTGAGATGGCCAACACCTTAAGCAGTATGAAATAGTATCTTGTTTATTTGTTTTTATGTTTTCTATTTTCTATTGGGTCTTAGTTTCTTTCCTATTGTTTTTCCATTTTTTTGTTGTCGAGTCCTACTGATAGTTTACTATTTTATCTTTCGAGCAACACTTTGTATCTTTTGATGTTTTGGGTTTTGGGCTATTGCTAGTGTCTTATCATAGTATCTCTTGAGCAACATTTTCTATCTTAATTTGTAAAGGGTTTCAAGTCCCTTCAAAACTTTTTTTTCCCATATAATCAAAATAAAATGATGTTATAGAAAGGATGAACCAAACTATTATGGAAAGAGCTAGAAGTATGTTGATCAATGCACAATTGGAAAAATGCTTTTGGAAATAAGTTGTGAGTATCACTTGATACTTGATAAATATATATTCTTGTAAGGCTCTTGTTTTAACAACTTATGAAGTGTGGACAAGTAAGAAACCTTCTATTTAAAATTTAAGGGGTTTTGGCTGTGAGGCTTTCATTCATGTGCCTAATGAAAAGCCTTCTAAGTTGGATTTAAAAGAACATAAATGCATCTTCATTGGATATGGGGATAATGTTAAATATTATAATCTTTAAAATCCTCTAACTAGGAAAATTTTCTATTCTACAGATGTGATTTTTAGGGAACTTAGAGCTATTTTTGATCTTGTAAAACTAGAAGGAAAAGAAAGGAAAAATATAATGCATTTTGATTTACAACAAGAATATGCACATTAGAAAGAACAAAATGATGGACTTGAGAATGGTGAAGAAGAAGAGGGTTCAAGTGAAATTTCTAAATACAAAGACTCTATGATTACAAAAGAATTTGAACATGTAGAAGAAAAAGAGGAAGAATCCCATACTCCACCCTTGAGAAGGTCTACAAGACAATGAAATATAATTGACATGTATATCCCACAATATTTATAATATGTATTTTCTATATTGGGTACTGATAATGAACCTAGATCCTATATGGAAGCTATTCTTTTAGATGATAGTACTAGCCATGTAGGAGGAGATGATTTCTTTACTCTTGTGATACATGGTATCTTGTTTATTTTCTAGAGGAAGGAAGGTCATTGGATGTTAGTGGGTCTACAAAAAAGAAATTTGGAGTAGATGATTCATTGGAAAAGTATAAGGCTAGACAAATCACCAAGGGCTACTCCTAGAGAGAGGGAGTTGATTTTGGTATAATTTTATCTCTTGTTGCTAAATTATCTTCTATTAGATTTATTTTATCCATAGTTTTTGCTTATAATTTTTAAATTGAGAAAGTAGAAGTTAAAAATATATTTTTTCATGGAGATATGAAAGAGGAAATTTATATGCAAAAACCTAAAGGTTTGAGGTAAAAGAGAAATAATATTTAGTTTGTAGGTTGAAATGATTTCTTTACGGTTTGAAAAGATCACCCCAAGTTTGGTATATATATATTTTTTAATGTTGAAATTGGGTTTTGTGAGAGGTGAAGAGGATCATTATGTTTACATTAGATATATTGATGATAAACTACTAATTGTTGGATCTTGTATGTGGATGACATGTTTTCAGTAATGTGCAAAGGGTATGATTAGTGAGCTAAAATCTCAACTTTCATGCACATTTGAGATGAAGGATCTAGGGCTAGTAAGGTACATATTGAGAATGAAAATAAAAATGAATTGAGGAAACATAAATATTTGGTTGTCTTAAAGTAAGTATATGAATACTATTTTGCACATATTTAACATGTAGGATCATAAGTCAATTAGAATTCCTTTACTAGTTGACACTAAGCTTACTTTATATATGTGTCATAAATCTAGGGATGATTTAGATGATATGTCTAACATGCCATACGGTAGTGTTGTAGGAAGTTTGATGCATGTAATGTTGTGCAGTAGACCAAATATTGCCGATGTAGGGGGAGTATTGAGTAGGTTTATATCTAACCTTGGTAGAGAGCATTGAAATTATGCAAAGAGGGTGTTAAGATATTTATGTGGTAACTTTGATTATTGTTTGATTTATTCTAGTACTAATAGTATGGATAAGACATTGGACATACATGGTTATGTTGATGTGGATTGGGCAGGTGACTTGGATAGTCAAAGGTCCACTAGTGGGTATACATGTTTACTTTTTTTGGAGAAGCTATGAGTTGGATGATAAGAGATAACCCACAATTGATTTATCTATCATTGAAGCAAAGTATATGGATTATATCAATGTTTCTAAGGAGGCAGTATGGTTACAAAGATTGTGTATGGGTATTGGTTTTGATTGCAAGACAATCCAGATTATTTGTGATAACCCGAGTGTAATTTTTCTTGCTAAGAATCCTATTTATCATTCTTGAATGAAGCATGTGGATGTTCAATATCACTTTTTTGAGAAATACTTGCAAATTGATAGATTGAGTTGAAAAATATTGACACTCAACTACATGTTGTAGATTATATTATCAAACTTGGGAGCATAGAAAAGTTCATTTGGTGCAGGGAGGCAATGGGCCTTATTTCTTGTACCTAGTTGATTCCATGATGACGTGATTACCATGGCTCTTGCAAGGTATTTGAAAAGTGGGATAATGTTGGGAACTAAAGTATCTCAACCTTGGAAATTCCTTATTTGTTTATTCCTTATTTTATATTTTCTTCTAAATATTTGACATTTATATTATTAAATATTTGTGCTCCATCAAAAAGGGGCATGAGATTTTGAGTTGGCAATTTTTCAAAATGTCAATGCCATGAAAAAAAAAGTTATTAGTTGCCCAAAGATGTATATTTAGTGGTCTAATAGGGAAAGCCTATTTTTAAGGATGTTATGATAGATTCTATGACAACTATAAGGGCTAAAAGTATGAAATATCATTTTGGAGGTGAGAATAATGTTGAATGAATTATTATGACATGCATAAGAGAATCTTTGCATAAGATATTGATAGTCTATGACACATGTAAGAGAATCTCCTATTTTCTATGGATTTTATGACAACCTATAAGAGGGTGTAAGAGTCATGCAAGACACTAAGTTTATCATGTAAGGTTCATATGGTTTTTTTCCATGGTATTTTGGAACCTTGTTTTTACCCATGGTAATGTTTTATAGTGGTATTTTGGGCCTCAACGAGTCTATATCTTGAGGGCTTGAGATAGATAAATTGTGAAAAGTGTTATAGGTACACAAATGCTATCATATTGGATGCAAGATTGATGGAAATTGAATGTGTTGTAATTATTTTGTAGATAATACAAAATTTTCCTCTTTTTTAGTGATTTTTTTTACCCAAAAGAGTTTTCTCCATATAAATGCCTATGTTATGTGAGTGGATATTGAGTATTGTTGAATTCTTTGTTGCTAGTTCATATCATTTTAAATAATCATTGATATTCTACAATATAATTTTTAGATTGGCAAGTTTATTTTAGATTTCCATATTGTAGTCATTTCCTTCATTTCTAACATTTGGTATTAGAGACTGGCCAAATATGTTTATTCAACGGTAGAAGTGTGAAAGTTTTCTAGGCTATAGTAGAAGTTTTGGTTTTGCAAATTTATAGTTGTGGAAATCATGGCTACATTTAGAACTTGGATGGATATTGAAAATTTTAATGAAAAAAATTATGAGTTATGAAAGCTAAAAATAGAGGATTAAAAAAACTTGACAAATCAATCAACATGAGTGGGGAAAGATGGATAAAAAGTCATGAGGTACAATCCGGTTATGTCTTGCAGACTATGTCCTACTAACATCTCCAAAAAAAAGACAACATATATTTTTCTGGAAATGGTTGGGTAAAACTTATAAAGCCAAGATTTTGGTAAACAAATTCTATTTAAAAATGAAATTATTTTCTCTTAAAGATGAAGAACTTAGGTGAATCTATTGTTGAAAATTTAAATTATTTTAATCTATTGTGTCATTTTTGTACTCACACTACTTTATAAAGTATCATGGGGGGTTTGTTGTGTGTGTCTTGCTACTTACAATCACAACCTTATCTACCTTCATGCAAGTGCACCTTATTTTTCTACCCTTTATAGTAGTGTCCATGAGAATGACCCTATTTATGTTTTAGGTACTATCTTGTGCATCTTTTGATGTTGTTTCTTTAATTTCTTATACTAAATTGTGATAAAAATATTTAGTGGAATTTCCATACCTCTCCATTGTTAGAATTACGAGGGGTATCACATTGTTGGTGCTCCTTCGTTTCACTTTGGAGTGAGCTATGTATTTAGTTTTTGTTCTTATATAATAGAAAAATGCAGTAACTACTTACCCATGAATTTTGGTGAGATGGAACACATACCATAAATACACTCACATTCCTATTTATGGACCTGACCTTATATTTTTAATTGATTAGTATTATTAATACTATTGGCACTTGTATTCCTAGGTGAGCTAGATTATTACCTTTTTGCAATATATTGGTATACATACATTATCTATGAACTAGTTTAGCAGTGTTTTTGGGGTCACTCATGTAGATTAATGTGCCATCTATATTTTTTATTAGGTTTTTTCCTTAGTTTCTATCTATTCATTTTTTTTAGTATCATTGTGGCCACTCATTTATAATTGTATCTCTTTTATCCTAATACTCATCCTAATTCTAGATGAGGTTCTTTAGTTTCAATACTATAGCAATTTTTTTGATAGATATTTTTAGCTTATTGATACATTAGTGGTGTTTTTCATGTTCCCAATCTTTCTAGAATATTTTTTGAAGGATTCTTAGTCCTTCTCATGTTGAGTACTTCATTCCTTCACTTTTTTATGTTCTCTCTTTTGGAGAGAGTTTTTTCCTATATTTTTTCTCCTTTTCTTTATTTGTGATAGATTTATTTGTACATGGATACATAACATGGCCTTATAGCTAGGACCCATTCTTATATATTTGCATGTTTTTATCATACATCCTAAGTTTCACTTAAGGGGGTGTTGGTGTGAACACAATATATTATCTAGCTAGTTTCACTTTAGGACCTATTCACACTTGGTTTTTGATTAGGGGACAAACATGTTTTGATGGGACCCAAAACCTAGTACAAGAAGGTTTTGAAGGGACCTAAAACCCTTTACAAGTCCCTTTTCACACTTGGTTACTTAATATTACTTAGGTCATTTATTTTTTGTGTAATATGATAGGATTAAGACACTATCCATGATCTTAGTTTTTCCTAGGGTTACATCTAGGGTTTAATCATTTCCTAGATAAAATATCATCATATTGTATTGTTATAATTATATATTCATTTTTTTATAATATAGCAATTCTTTTTATTGCATGTATTTTGTGGAAGGCATTTGATTTTGTAGGTTGGATTCCTACTGCTGTGAGTTCTTCCATTACTCCAACAACTTAAATAGTTTCAAATAATATCCTTCAATTTTTAGGATATATTCATGGTTTCCAATACAAATGGACAAGAGTATAAACTTATAGGAATGCAATCACTATTGATCCAAATTATCATCTTTCATAAGAAAGATAAATTATTGTTGATAAGCAATGTGAAGAAAGTTATTAATGAAAACTTTCTCAAATATATTTAAATCTAAAATTAATCTCTTCATATTAGATTTACCCATAAAAGATTAATTTTGAATGCTTAAATTAGCAACACAAAAATTAGCAAACCATAATAAGGAAATATATCATGTCACTAGATTTACATGTAGAAAATCTTTCAAAAAATCCAACATCAAGGAGAGACCCAACAATTTATTAATCCTCAAGAATAAATTACATAAGTAACACTCTAACTCCCTTCAATTTGGAAACACATGTCTACCTATAAAACAACTCATACAATTAATCATGCCTCTAATTTATAGAGGAATTGGAGAGGAATACCAAAAATAGTTTCCCAAAATAATATATCATCATTGAACCATGGTAAAATGCAAAAAAAAATCATGTCCAAGTGATTAGGATCTTTTGAAAATAGTAAAAGTAACTCTCATTGAGCCATGCATAAAAAAACTAACCTCCTTACTAATAATAAACAAGATATTTGATTTGTAGCCCTAAAAACATATTTGATTTGTAGCTCCTCTATTATGTTTCATATCTTAAGGTAGTTGTCCACATCCACTACTCAACAACAAGATGTAAGATTCTTTACTACTTAATTTTAGTACCCAAGTTGATTTAATTTTTTTTAAGAATCATTATCAACTCCACCTCTCTCATGAATTCCATTGCAACTAATATTCCAAGTCAACAAGGATAATTATAATAAATAAATAATATCTCTCAACGACATGGGTGTCTAATTACCCATTACAAGATTGTTGGAGATTTAGATAATAATAGCATTAGAATTAAAAGTTAAGATCACATTATCCTAACATTCTCCCACTTGATATTATACATTTCAATGACATATAAAGGAATAATACAATAAATCAAGTATAAAATTTAGGGCCTTAGAATTATTACACCAAAATAAATTATACGTGCTCATGAGCTTCATGAGAGAGTTTATATAATATTATCCTGAGTGTGAACCTTCTATAATAAGACCTAACCATTCTCTATTATCTCATGCATAAAGTGATACTAAACATCAACATGCTTAGTATGAGCATTATACATGTAATTCCTAATCAAATAGATATCACTTTGACTATCACAAATAATTATTGTTAGGAAAAATTATGTCTCAATCTTGCAATTATAAGGGGTTAATTTATTGAGCATGGTGGGGGATACGGGTGGTACCCCCTTGCGGCATTTGGGGGCCACACACTACTCCCAAACCCCACATTCTATGTATATTTTATTATTGTAAATCTGGACCATTCATAATTAGGTCTTTTATCATAAGGTAGATATTTTGTTGGCTTGTATTTCCCTATTAGACAACCCTATTTTATGAGGGAATTGTATTATGACTGTGTATTGTGATGTATTCTAAGAGTCTGATAGTTGTTGTGTTACCTACAAATCTCTAGTTGGTGATACTCCTATCAGAAGATTTATCAACAAGTATATTGTAATCTTCATGATTTTTAAATAATATATTGGGTATATTTTTGGAGTGTGGGGTTCTTTTCTCAAAAGGATTTTCCCCAAATAAATCACTATGTTGTGGTATGCATGATATTTATGTTTTTTTGGTTTAAGTTTCTATAACTATTGTAAAGATCTATAAATTTTTGCACTACCCTCCTCTCAATATTAATGTAGGAAGTTGTTCCACTACCTTAGCTTCCTTACAAGTGGTATCAAAGCCCGATCACCTTTAGTTTTAATTATGGGTTGTTGGATTTTTTGAACTAATCTAGATTTGAGTTGGAGCTTGTGTAGAAGATACTTTGTGATCTTGTTGCAAGCATTTTTAGATGGAAAGTTCATCAAGGAGAATATAGGTGGAGATTTTTTTTTTGTAAATAATTTTGAGATGTGGAAGCTAAAGATGGAGGATCTATTGATAGATTGAGATCTATGGGATGTTGTTGATGAGAATTTTTTAAGGCCCACAAATCCTACTTTGGTTGCTCAATATGATATTATGGACTATAAAGCCAAGGGTCTAATCATATTGTTCTTGGTAGACTTTGTTTTAATCAATGTCCATGAAGAGACCTCTACACAAAAACTATGGAAGAAACTTGGTGAGATGTATCAAGTGAAATATTTTGTGAATAAAATTTTCTTCAGGAAGAAATTGTATTCCTTGAGAATGGAAGAGAGTGGATGAATCACAAACCACCTAGAATCATTCAATATGTTAGTGGCTTAATTAGCATCAGTTGGTGTCAAAATAGATGAGGAGGATATATGTTAGGTCCTCCTTTGGTCTTTGCTTGATTCATGAGATCCTCTTATTATGGCTATTAGGAGTACTTTTGTTATCTTCAAGACTAAGATATGATGGATTCTTTATTTTTTGAAGAAATGAGGAGGAAGGTATCCATTAATGCTAAGGAGGCCCTAAATGTTCATGAAAAACTTAAGAAAAAGGAAAAATAAATAGAAGCATGATAAATCCAAGTCCAAGAGGAGATCCAAATCTATTGCAAAGTCCAAAATTATTTGCTAAAATTGTGGTAAGCTTCAAAACTTCTGTAAGGAGTACAAAGAAGAAAAGAAGAAAAAGAAGAATTTTAATTTCAATTTTGAGTATGAGAAAGAATATGGTGATGCATTCATTGCAGCTTTGGTAACTCATGTAGGTAATGATGTATGGTTAATTGACTCAGGTGCATCTTTCCATATGACCTCTAATAAAGATCAATTTTATGAATATGAAGAATTTGATGGAGGTAAGGTGTGCTGGAGATTTTTGCAATTTTGTCACCAATGTCAACAGGGAGATTGTGGCACTATGTTGTCATTAGTGTTGTCATTGATATCAACGTATGTCAACCTCTATTGTGGTGTTGAGTAGGTGTTATAGATGGAGATATTGTTGGTGTATACACTTAAAAATGGTCACATTATAATAAGTCTAGTAATTAATTAAATACAAGTTATTTAATTAAATCTCTAATTCAATCTACATATAATTTTTTATTATTATTTATATTGTTCATTTTCTAATTCTTCTATTCTAATTAAATAAATAATTATTATCACTTTTGCATTTCTTCTTAATTAATTAAATAAGTTTCACAATTTATTTAATTTAATTATCACATTGCTTTAATTTGAATAAAGTAAATATTCTTCTTTTTGCAAAATCATAAAATCATAAAATCTTCTAAAAAGCAATCTCACATTTAATTAAATATTTTAAATGTTTAATTAGAAATTTCTTATCCATATTCCACACATAATTAAATATTTTTCAATATTTAATTAGAATTTTCCAAATCCACGTGTCACATGAAATTAAATAATTTTATTATTTAATTATTAAATTATCCTCAACCACCAAAACTAACTCATAACTAAACTTGATAAATGGCAAGTTTCCTCTATTTTTGAGTGAAAGGTTTTGTGGGAAGGAAACATCTTCCTTCTTTTTCTCTAGCTTCCATCTTTCTCTCCAACTTCTCCATCTCTCACCGTTCATCTTACCAAACTCAATATCAACTGTTGATCTTTTCCAACTAAGCTTTTGCCTTCAAAAATCTATAAATAAGAGCTCTTGGCTCTTTGAAAATCCTGGAACTGTTTTGCATAGCATGAACATTATAGTTGAATAATCAAGCATTTTAGCATCTTAATCATAGCACAACATCTTAGCTTTTATCATCTTAGCATACATAATCATGGTAGAATAACTTGCATAATCTTTTCTTAGTTTCATCATCATAGTTTCATTATCTCAGCATCATATCATAGCTTCATTATCCCATATCATTTAGCATAAGAATTCATTTTGCATATCATCTCATTCTCTAGGTTGTCATTATGTTGGGATTTTGCTTACAGAATCTGAGAGCAAATAGCTTTAAATGAATCCTTGGAGATAGAGGACGATGAGATGACTTTGAAGAATCTCTTTGTTTTGAAGTGTTTTACTCTTTTAGATTCTTTGATATAATGTTTCATTGGTGTGTTATTGAGTTTAATAGTTGACATTATTTCACACACACTTTTGGCGCCCACCGTGGGGTTGTTGCCCTATTTTTAATATTTTATTGTAGGTTTTCTAGCAAGTCACGACTGGAGACGCGGATTAGCACATACAACACCAGTTCTAGTGCATTTGAAGACTATTCCAACACATTTGATTGATTCTCCAGCGCATTTGAAGACTGTTCTAGCGCATTTGATTGATTCTCCAACACATTTGAAGACTATTCTAGTGCATTTGATTGATTCTCCAATGCATTTGAAGACTATTCCAAACCATAGGATAGATTCTCCAGCGCATATGATAGATTCTCTAGCACCTATGATAGATTCTCCAATGCATATGACCTCTGTTCTAGCACATATGACCTTTGTTCTAGCGCATTTGTAATTTGTCTAATTTGTTGTCTGGATCCAACACAGCCATGACCAGTGGTTTTATTGCTTCATTTGGATTAAAATGAACCAATCCTAGGGTAGCCATCATATATTTCTATCTTGGTTAAAATGAACACCATGTCTTTTGTGAAGCAATATCTTCACGTAGAATAGCAAATCGTCATTTGGGCTTTAAAACTACACATTGTTTGCTGTGATTGGATGGTGATAGGCCTATGCTCTCCCCTTAACTGGGTGATCAGAATGCTATATTCATCTTTTAATTTCATGTACTTTATGCTTTGTTAAAACCTTTAGTAGGCTTGCCATAGTGGGAAAAAGTACTCACCCTACGGGAAGGACCTAAGTGGGAACAACTAAAGCCAAGTTTTCCAACCCATTATAATCAAAAGCAAATTTGGGGAAAGTTTGTAATTCCATGGTAGTGTGCAAGATAACCATCCTCAAAGCCTTTGTTCTAATGGTTGGGAGGTCTTGAGGGAGTTTATCATTTGCCACACTGAACGAAAACCCTTATTACGAACCTCAGTGTAGAAGCTAACCGAGTTAGTAGCCAAACATTATAATACTTAGTGTAAGGGGAGGGAAGAATCTACCCCCAAGATAATCACCATATAATTTCCAAGGACCGTTTTATCAAGGGATCGATAAATCTAACTTTGAGTACATTCCTGGAAAAGAAAAAAACACAGACACCCTCTAGGGGGTGACACGATTGTGTGAGTTGACGCAATTTTAAGATGTGGGTTGTGATTATTATGATAACCTTTTGACCTTAACAGTGAGTCTGCTTGAAGTGTATTCTTTTCAAATACTGGTGGAAATAAAAAAGGATCATGTTTGATTCTTGAACATACACTTATTGTTTAGATTCTAGGACTTAAAAAAAATTGTTGTACAAATGCTTGTGTTTTCAAAACATTAATTCAAATAAGATCATCCAGAAAAAAACACAAGAGTTTGAAAAATCAACCTATGACAATTATGTTAAGGGATTGGAAATCAACAACATTTGTCAAGAAACCCCTTGCTAAAAGAATCAAGAAAATTTTGAAAAGGAGATACTTTTTATATCAAAGTAGGAAAGTCTTGCTTGAACATTGAACTTTCATCCATAGATATCATGACTTTTCTAGAGGATATACTGATGATTTTCCTTTAGAGCATTTATATTCACAAGCTTATTTCCAACGAAGAGCTCTTTCACAAAGGCATAATCATAGCTAACCCATTCATCATTCTTCCATCCCACAACCGGCAATACAATATTCCAACCGCCTAAATCAATTGTTACAATAGAGAAAAACTTGGAAAAATTAGGATTTTTTGCAAAAACCATTATTTTTAAAACTAAGATTAAAACATCTTAAAGTGCATCAATTTCAAATCAATTTCTGATTTTATGTTTAACTCCCATAACAAGATCTATCATCCTTCATCCATGGAATCAAAATTTGAAAATTAGAAATTCTTTAGTCATATCAATAGAATCCATCATTCTATTTGGCTAAGGCATCAATTATCCAACAAATTGCACTCCCATTTGTGATCTAAGTTTAGTAAAAAATTTGATTCAAGCATATGCCTGTTGTCACAAGGTCCCAAAAAAGAGAGGAAGATGAAAGAGAGAACCCACTTTGCAACATGGGTGATAGGGAAGAAAATCCTTTTCACAGGTTTCATGGAAATAGTTGAAATAATGAAATAACCGATGAAATTCTCCAAGAAGCTGAACAAGATCCACAGTTTCACCTAGCCATGGAAAATATTTAAGAGAAAAATAAAGAGAGATACTTTCTTTTATTGGCAAACCAAGGTGCTAAATTTCCCTCTGACTATGATACAAAGAAAATTAAAGGAGATCCTGAAAATACTGAAACTCCCTTAAATGATCTTAATGCTCTTACCCAAAAAATAAGAGCACTACAAGGGAAAATCAAGGAAATACAAGGGGGCACAACTAAGAAGTATGCTTTGGAGGATATTTTTCCATATCCTTTCGATAGAAATCTCAACATGATCTCATTTCCAAAGCATTGTGAAATTCCAAAATTTGATAGATACAATGGGAAAATAGATCCTATTGACCATGTGAGGGAATTTAGAAACATGAGCCTTGAATTTGCACATGAAGACACGTACTTGATGAGATTGTTCCCATGAAGTTTAGGTGGGAAATCCAAGGAATGGCTTTCTAAAATCACTCCACCCATCAAGACATTTGAGAAATTGATCAACAAATTTATACCCCAATACTCCTACAACATTCAACATCAAATAACTATGCTTGATCTATGCAAAGCAAAGAAAAAGATAGGAGAGCCCTTCATCACATTCCTACAAAGGTGGAGAAGATTATTCACACGATATTCCCATCTAGTTCCTGAAAAGGAAAAGATGGATATATTTATTAACAGTCTTGATCAAGAAATGAGTTATAGGCTCAACCTTCATTGTCCTCCATCATTCGATAAGTTGATTGAGAATGCAATGACTATTGAAGGAGCCTTAGTCAAGAGAGGAGTGATAAAACTTGACAAAGACAGTCCAAATTCGTACAATCATAACAACAACAATGACAAATCAAGATTTTAGACTAGAAACAAGAATGTTGCAATGATGGTGTGGTAGATGAAAACAATGTAAAAGAAAAACCATCCATCTTCAATCTATCAGGTACTCCACACAATAACACCTATCAAGGAAATTCAACCAATTAAGGCAATAGCAACACCAATTAGGGAAACAACACTAATCAAGGATATTTGACCAATCAGAACAATAGCAATAATTGTGGTAACTTCAAGAATAATATTGGAAACACTCAAAATGCAAATCTTCCCAAGTCACAATTTTTTTCAAATCGATTGATTTTCACTCATTTGGGCCAATCTCTTGAGTCAGCTCTCAAAGAGCTTCTGGATAAAAATGTTATCACTTTACCACCTCAAAGATATTATGAGCTGTGAGTCAAACCACCATCATGGAATGAATTTTATTACTATGACTACCATAGATTCAGGGGACATAGGACAAATAATTGTCAAGGATTGAAAAATTTAGTCCAATATTTGATAGAAAACTGCACGATAATAGTCGAGGGACATCATGCCAATGAAGATCATCAAGCATTTAAAGACCCTCTTCCAAACTATCAAAAAGGAGAATCTTCAAGTGACAAGGGGAAAAATGTAAAGCATGTCTATGATACCACAATCAACCACATTTACACGGATGACCAGTAGGTCTATGATACCACAATAAACCACATTTACATGGATGACCAACAGGTTAATGTTATTAAGGTCAAAGAAAATCATCAACAAGTGAATGTGACAACAAGGGGATAGGCTAAAGTTGTCTTAAAAGAGAGTTCATCCAAAACAACTGCCCCCCCTCCAAGTTAGTATAATTTAGTTGATCAATTACAAAAAACATTGGCTCAAATATCTATTTTAGAGCTTTTCAAGATATCCCCAGCACATAGGAACATTTTGGAGACAACTCTCATCGACACAACTGTATCCACTGATTTGGATATTAACAAGTTTCAAGCCATGGTGGGACACTTTTCCTCACCCACTTGCCTATCATTTTCCAAAAAAGATGATGCCTCCATGTCTCATCCGCACAATTCCTCACTTTATCTAGAAGTCATAATCCATAAAAATCAAATTAGGCGTGTTTTAATAGATGGAGGAGCTAGCTTGAATATTTGCACTTTAAATTTTATCCATGCTTTGGGATATCCAGAAGAAGAAATTGATTCTAGTAAACAAATTACCATGAAGGCATATAATGCAGAGGAATGTTCATCTAAGGGATCCATTAATTTACCAATCAGAGTTGGCCCTATGGTGAAGGATGTGGTTTACCAAGTCCTTGATCTCCCCTTGACCTATAATATTCTCCTTGGAAGACCTTGGATTCATGACATGTAAGCAGTATCATCCATGTACCACCAATGCCTAAAATTCCCTCATGATGGAGTTGAAATCACCATACAATGAAATCTTCCATACCTTGTTATAATCTCAGTCCTAAAGTTGAAATCGCCATCCCTAGAAAAAGTGAAGCACTACATACTCAAGCATTTGTTGATCCCAAATCTCCAAAATCATCCACTTCATCCATTGCAATACCAAATTCTAAGGTCCAAATCCATTATCTAGGAAATGGAGAATACTGTTTGGACAATTTGCTAGTAAAAGATATTGCTACTGTTGTTAAGAAGGGTCAGAGTTCTAATAATGATGTCGAGACAACTGCAGGATGAATACAAAAATATGACTGTGCTGAGATTGAAACCAATTGGGATCTTGATGATACATCTACCTGTTCCATAGCTGCTACCACTCAATCTTTTCATATCACTGATAATCCACTATTTGATCAAAACTTCTATGATAACCCACTCTTTGATCATGATCCCACTAAGGATATCCAACCATCATCCTTCCATTCCATCTGCCCTGGACTAGGGTATGAATCTCTTATTGTGGCCTCTACAAATCCATCTTGCCAAGTCGCTAAGGATGTGCAAGCTTCCTTTGATGTTAGTCCTACCGAAAAGGACATGCTTAAAGACTTTGTTGATGACATCACTACTTCTTCCATCTCACCTACATCCATCCACCTTATAGACATGGATCAACAAGTATCATTCAAAGAAAATATAAAGGAGGTAATTCAAGAATCAAAGATCAAAGTGCCTTTTTCAAAGGAAGATCTAAAATCAAAAGAAAGCTTGCAAGGAAAGAAAGATCAAGAAAAGTCCCTTAGCCAATATAAAAAGTTATTGGAGGAATCAAAAACAAAGAAAAATCCATACAAGTCCACTAGCCAAAATCAAAAGCTATCAGACAAATCAAAAATAAAAGTAAAAAATAAAAGCAAGCAAAAGTCGATCTTCAAAATCACTAGGGGCATCTATCAAGAAAGAAAATCAAGGAAATTATTTGTTGATCTAAGGTCTCCATCCACCTCATTATCACTCATACCATATAGTCCTTTCCACCCATCCATGTTCACATACCTGTCATATCATTACACCTACATTGGTGATGTCTTTCGATGCGTCTTTGATGACAACCCCTTCACGTACTATAACTCATTGGTTGCCCAAGCTCCTTTTTGACTAAATCCTGATGACCCATGTAGTGTGCACATTAGGGATCCTAATCCTAGCCTCTTCCATTCGCTACATCTATCATCCTTCATACTTGCCACTCATACTCCTCATTTTGATTGGGTCCTTTCATCCAACATGGTCATCCACATAGGAGAGCAACATCGTCAAGGCGGTCTACGAAACTGGTGTTTATCAATTCTATATCTAGCTTTGGAATGTAGCGGAAAATTTCTGAGAAACAATCCAAAAACAACATTAAAAGTCCTAAAAAAATACAAAAAAATAACATAAAGTGTCTTGAAACAATCCAAAAGCAACATAAAAAGTCCTAAAAAAAAATCATATAATCTGAAAAAGTGCAATAAAAACAAATGGTGAAAACCTGGCAACAAGTGCTATTTTTGATAAGTCAACTTCTCCATCTATTTGAATGTGTGTTGACCGTCCACATTTTTCTATCATTATGCATTCACACCTATCATAAAATGAGCTTTATGTCCATATCCAACTATTGCGGTCGTATCCCACCTTGGCTTGGTTATCATTGTACATATTTGTAATAAAATTCGGTTGTGTCTGGGAGCAAAATACAGACTCAATGGGGGCAACTGATTTTTGAGCTATCACAATAGACAAATGGTAGTACAATGAACACGTCAAACAAAACCAAAAACACAATGACAAGACAACATTTGGCAATCAACCATACATGATCAAAACCCTCACCAGAAAGAATAACATTAGGTTTTTCAAATCAAAATGGATGATCTAATCTGAATAATGATTGAAATACTTTAAGCAAAGGTGGAATTGTTGTTTTTTATGGATTTTTGTTATCATACCTCTGGAGAAACTCGATGATGTCCTAGACTAGAGAAGCAAGGAAGGAGTATGATTTTTCTTTGTCTACTGTTTGTGAGTTGATCATTATTATTGTGCAAAATTGTCACAGAACATGCTCTACAAAGTATCATTGATGACATTCAGAATTTGCATGGGAACTTGATTAACTCTTGTCTGTTTACACAAGTGATACTCAGGTCATCCAGTCTGATTAGATTTGCATGGTTAATATAGATTGCATCCATATTAGTTTGTGCATGAGCATTATCATATCCATCATATCTCATTTGCATAATAAAAATCCATCTCATATTATCATAAAGCATCGTCCAATCTCATCTAATCAATCCATTCAATTGAACACAAATCAATTAATCATATCTTTGGTCTTATTCCTGGACTTATTACAAGCCTTGATCATCATCATCATCATCATCATCATCATCATCATCATCATCATCAACACTCTCATCATCATCATCAATCCATCTCGGCTTGTAGTTTGACTGGGGAAACATCATACTTTTGAATCCATTTGTGCTTTGTTTCTTCAAATCTTCTCTTCCCAATCTCCTATCACTTATCACCCTCTCATGTCCATCATTTGGCATCATCTTCCTTATCTTCCAATTTCATCTAATCAATCCTTCATCTCAATCTAATCACCCAATGATTCAAATCCATCCCCTTCATCAAAATCATTCATCAATTCCTCTTGTATCATTCCAATCAATAATCCAAATGCAAGTCAATCCTTAATCCATATCAATCCGGTCAATCAATCATGTCAAATGATCTAATCATATCAATGGCCCTAATCCTAATCTTGTTATAAACCCAATCAATCAATCTATCCATCAAACATCACATCCTATCATTGATCCTCATCTATCATGAGGTCAATCATCAATCAATCAATGATTTATAACTTGATAGGGGCAATACCTTGTTTGTTTTTGAATAATTATTGCACGTTGCTTTCTTTCTTGGGTGTGCTATCATTTTATCTTGCATCAAATCCTTATCATTCCATTAGCTCGGTTCTCTATATTTCTGCAGAATGTAATTATGATCAGCTCTCTCCTTTTTATCGGGAGATAAATCATTTCAGCACCATAAATATTTCAAAATCATCAGAAAAATATTAAAAATTCAAAGTTTCATTGATTTATCTCCCGAGTCCATTCAATCATCACTACAAAATTAGTGTCCGGGGCATGTCGAAATTTTTATCATCATGGTCTGACAAATTTTTTCTTTAAAGCAATGCATAAAACACATCACTTCAAAGAGAGGCAAAATGTATTCACTTAAAAATGGTTACATTATAATAAGTCTGGTAATTAATTAAATACAAGTTATTTAATTAAATCTCTAATTCAATCTACATATAAATAAATTTAATTATTTATTTATATTGTTCATTTTCTAATTCTTCTATTCTAATTAAATAAATAATTATTATCACTTTTCATTTTCTTCTTAATTAATTAAATAAGTTCCACAATTTATTTAATTTAATTATCAGATTGCTTTATTTTGAATAAAGTAAATATTCTTCTTTTTCCAAAATCATAAAATAATCTTTAAATCTTCTAAAAATCCATCTCACATTTAATTAAATATTTTAAATATTTAATTAGAAACTTCTAATCCATATTCTACACATAATTAAATATTTTTCAATATTTAATTAGAAGTTTCCAAATCCACATGTCACATGAAATTAAATAATTTTATTATTTAATTATTAAATTATCCTCAACCACCAAAACTAACTCATAACTAAACTTGATAAATGGCAAGTTTCCCCTATTTTTGAGTGAAAGGTTTTGTGGGAGGGAAACATCTTCCTTCTTTTTCTCTAGCTTCCATCTTTCTCTCCAACTTCTCCATCTCTCACCGTTCATCTTACCAAACTCAATATCAATCGTTGATCTTTGCCAAATGTTGTGCAATTTTTGCACACGCCCCACCGGAAGCGGGGACCCTCTTTTTTCTTTTGCATCTGTGCCTCTTGGCTTGGTCAAATTTTGGTTTTTCTCTTCTTGGGAGGTTATTTTGGGATTAAGTCTAGACTGGGTTTGATGAGCACAATATTTTGAGGCTCTAGGGGAAATTTGCCTGTCTTGGAATTCAAAAATGGGGATTTTGAAGTGAATTTTCAAAGTTATATGTAAATATTTTTTGCACATGTGGATAGAGGACGAAAAATTAGGCAGGGTTGCTTTTTGAACTTTTTGAAAATTCCTTCTAGAAAAAAAGTTATGAGGTTTAGGGGATTTTGACCCTACAGGAAATCCGAGAAAATCCGTTCCCTCAGGATTTTCCGAAAATTCCTTGACCCCCTCAAAATCCCGAAATTCCTTAAAACCAAAATGGAAAAAATGGAAAAATTCAAAAATGATTTTTCTTGAAATGGAATTTTTTTCGAAATGGATTTTTCCAAAAATGGAAATTTTTTCCTTGAAATTTTAAAATGTTCCCGAAAATAAAATTCTTTAGAAGGATAGAAAAGGGGATATCTATTTTTTAGGATTAAATAAATATTAAAAGGGGAACTTGCATATGGATTCGTGCCAAATGGGAAATATGGAAGAGTTCAATTCAAATTTTAAAAGTGGAACTTGTATGAGAATCCGTGCCCAAACTGTCTACAGCTGGAATGAGTTTCTGGAAGACATGTGTAGCTGGTTTCATCATCCAATCAAAAATTTCATTAATGACAAGCTGGCATAATATTGTTTTCTCATTGTTCCATGATGTAACTGCTTTTATGCAATTGGATGATGATGTACCATGAGCTCCCAAATTAAATGTAACAACTTGATGCTTCTAAAAGTGCAATTGCAGCCATTGGATGAACTAAATCCTGGCCATTGATTAAAAATGTAATTTTCTATAAAAGGCTAGTGCCTTCTCATTTGTAAAGGGGTTAGACTAGGTTAGAAGAGCTGATTAGAAGATGTAAAAGTCAGAATTGGTTCTAAGTTAGAGAAGTCAGTAGCTGTAGGAGAGGAGAGACTGAGAATTGTTATGTAATGCTGGAGAAGTTAATGCAATTGGATTGTTGATTTGGCAAGCTTTGTGTTACACTTTGACAGTTCATGGTTTCTTGTTCTTTATTCTCAAATGTTAGATGTTAGATTTCAGTTCTTTTGCAATAATGGTAAAATGTTAATGATGTTGATCGATCTCCGGTCCATACTTTTAGCAATTTGCTGATTGTAATTTGCTGTGTAAAGTTAGTCAGGGCCTTATTTTGTGCTAAGTTCATCTGTGGATGCTTGTTTACATTGCGCCAGTTATTGGGTATGTGGATGAATATTTATAGTTTGAAAATCTTCAATTTCCTTAGAAGATTGCACCATTTATGCAAAGTTATGGGCTTGTCCTTGATCAAGCAGAGATTGGTTTTATTGGAGATTTGTCCATTTGCAACATTCATCATTGTTGTGATTGACCTTGGGAGCTAGTTTAGAGTTGAATATCTCTGAAACCCTTATCTTTTTTGCTGTTTATTTTGAATCTGGGTTAGTTTTAGGATTAAAAGCATCACCATATTGTTGTATCTGATGAAAGTTCGCTTCCAACATTGTTCATTTGTAAGGCCCTTGTGATTACCAACATTTTCACATATTATCTGAGTTGTTTATGCATTGTCAAGACCTGACATTAGAGACCTTGGGGTTATCTCTTGAGGCTTGCTGATAGAGATTTACCTTTCAAGAGAGATAGGATATTATATTTTGTCTAAGTTGTTGCTTTGCAAAAAACATCATTAACACCAACTAAGCTTTTTCCTTCAAAAATCTATAAATAAGACCTCTTGGCTCTTTGAAAATCCTAGAACTTTTTTGCATAACATGAGCATTATAGTTGAATAATCAAGCATTTTAGCATCTTAATATCCTAGATTTCATAATCATAGCACAAAATCCTAGCTTTTATCATCTTAGCATAAATAATCATGGTAGAATAGCTTGCATAATTTGTTCTTAGTTTCATCATCATAGTTTCATTATCTCAGCATCATAGCATAGCTTCATTATCCCATTTCATTTAGCATAAGAATGCATTTTGCATATCATCTCATTCTCTAGGTTGTCATTCTGCTAGGATTTTTCTTACACAATCTGAGAGCAAGTAGCTTTAAACGAATCCTTGGAGATAGCGGACGATGAGATGACTTTGAAGAATCTGTTTGTTTTGAAGTGTTTTACTCTTTTAGATTCTTTGATATAATGTTTCATTGGTGTGTTATTGAGTTTAATAGTTGACATTATTTCACACACACAATTGGTGTTGCAGATGGGGAGATTATTGAAATCTTGTGTAGTATTGATGAGAAGGTTTTTGGGGTGTTGCTGATGCAACTGGATCACTTGGTTTCCAAGTGCTTTTGAGAAAAAATGAATAGAGAGTGTACAAGGTGGAAGAGTTGTGCTCTGCATTATTCTCTACATTTCTTCATGGTTGAAGATGTTCTTGTGTAGTTTGGATGAGATGATCAGAGGTGTTTAGAGGTGTTATATGCAAAGTTTTAGGTTCTAAATCATGCGACATTAGAAGATGTGTCTAATAGTGTTGTTCCTATGAAGAAGGTTGTCTAGGAGAAATGGAATTGCTTTGCATTTCTCCGCATTGAGGTTTCTTGTCTTGTGGATTTGGGAACATGGTAATATTTTCCATACTTACCTTCCCCTGGAGTGTTGTGTGTTCAGGTGTTCTGCAAGGTTGGTTAGTGAGTTTTATGTCTGTGGTAGTATGGTTGGTTGCATAGGATGATAGTATTCTCAGTTGCTAGTGGTTATGACAGTGTTGTTAAATATTTTGATGGTACTAGAATATTCTGGTATATTGTGTGATGTTGCTTCATGGTTTGTAGGGTGTTTCTAGACTTGGTGAAGAGTGAATTGATTGTTTGGTAGTGTTAATATATGTTTACCAACCTGGAATGTTAGCGTTACTTGTGGATGTGCTTCGTGGCTTATGGAAGCATAGTAAAGTGTGTCAGTGTGGATTTGGGTCATGGTTAACCCTTGGTGTGGTCCACATTCACTTATTTCCACCATGGAAGTGTTTGGTGTTGACCTACTTGTTGGTTTCACATTTGAGGTGCATACATTTCATTGAGGCCAACCTAAACAAGATTGTTTGAGGACATAGAGGATATATAAGCAAGGTTAATTGTTGGAGATGTTGTAGATGTGAATGTGATCAAGTAAATTTATTTGAGTGCAAGATTAAATGCCTAAGGCTATTGGAAGCAGTGAGTAGGAGGTGTCTACATTTTTAGTGTACTTAAAGTTGTTGGAGGTAGTGATTCAAAGGTTGTGAATGGTGTAGAGATGTTGTGGTGGATCTTCCTATTGCTCTAAGGTAGTGAACATCCTTGTAAAAATATTCTTCTATTCTCTTCTATTCTCTTCTATTCCAAACAGTGATTCCTTTGGGTAGTGAGCCATTCTTTTCTTTTGGGAAGTGAGCCCTTCCAATAGTGATCCTATTGTATTCAGTGTTGTTATTCATATATGTGAGTTAATCCTCACTATGGTTTTTCCTTGACTAGGGTTTTCACCATAAATTTGGTGTTCTATTGTGTATGGTTGTTGATGTTTCACTTATTTACATTCATGCTAATGCTTGATAAAGGTTTGAAGATTTATGAGGGTTTAAATGTTTAAATGTATAATTGATTCACCTCCCCTCTCAGTTTTCATGTGTGTCCAATAATTGGTATCAAAGCTGAGGTTCCTTGAAATAATCTTAACCACTTGAGGTAGATCTAGATGGTGCACATGAATGGTGTCAATGTCCCTATGTTTGATGGAACAAACTATGCTTTTTGGAAAGCCAGGATGGAAGCCTTTCTTGTCTCATTAGGATTTGGTGTCTAGAAGTCAGTTAAAAATGGATACACTATACCTAATACTCCTCCAACAAGTGATGATGCGATCAAGGATTATGAGAATAATGAAAAATCAAGGAATGCTATATTGAGTGGAATTTTTGATTCAAGACTTGTGAAGTTGATAAGCCTCAAAACTACTAAAGAGATCTCGACAAAGTTAGAGAGAATTTATGAAGGAGATGACAAGGTCAAGCAAGAAAATATGTAGAATTTCAAAGAAAATTTTGAAACCCTAAGGATGTCAAAAGATGAAGATATTGTAGGTTACATGTTCTTGATGGATGAAATTGTCAATGCCATCAATGGTCTTGGTGGAAAACTAGAGAAAAGTGAAGTTGTGAAAAATATATTAAGAACTCTTCCTAAAGCTTACTGTGCTAAAGTTTCTCCTATTGAGGAAGCTCATAATTTGGATCAATATTCTAGACATCAAATGTTTGGTACTTTAACTACTTTTGAACTAAGAGAGTTTGGAAAAGATGCTCCAAAGAAAGAAATTTCTTTTAAAGTAAGTAAGAAAGATGATGAATCTAATCCAGATGATCTTGATAAGGTGGAAGCAAATTTTGTAAGGAGACTGGAAAAGGGCACGAGCAAATACAAAGGTAAGTTACCTTTCAAATGTTTCAATTATGTAAATATCTAGGTCATTATGCTTCTAAATGTCCAATCAATGTTTCAAATGACAAACATAAAGATCATAAAGGTAAATATGTCAAGAAGAGTTACTATGTTAAAGAAGATAGTGGTGTACTAATGATGAGGAATCATATTAACTAGATCATGAAAGTGATGAATGCTTGTTCATGGCTTTAAATATTGGAACTAATTCTACTAGTTCTGAAAGATGTATGAAGGAAATTGGTTTGGAAATAGGTCATAGTATTGAGCGAACTATGTTGGATACTTTTTTATGTAAGAGAAGAGAGAAACTACTAGATAATTGATAATGGATTCTCAAATCATATGACAGGTGATATGAGTAATTTTATTAAGCTTGAAAAGTATGATGGTGGTCTTGTTAAGTTTGGTGATGATACATCTGCTAAGATCTATGGAAAAGGTTCAATTAGTTTTGATGGAAAGAATAAGAAAAATGATGTTTTGTATGTCAAGGGTCTTCGACATAATCTTATCAGTGTAGGAAAAATGTGTAGCACATGACACAATTTGGTGTTTCAGGATGATGGTTGTGAAATCAGAAAAAGAAGCTCTGGAACATTGGTTGCAGTCGGAACAGGGACAAAAGGAAATGCTTATTAGTTCAAAGGTGGTGGTGTTAAGTGCTTTATGTCTCAAATCAATGAAATTTAGCTATGGCATAGAAGAATGGGTCACATCAATTTTGATAGCCTAGTGAAGATCAACTCTACTCAAGTTGTGAGAGATCTACCAAAGATTGCAAAGCCTATCAATATAATTGGTAAGAAGTGTCAGTTTGGAAAGTGGGCAAAGAAGAGGTTCAAAACTAAGGAATATTCTACTACATGACCTTTGGAGTTGATGCATATAGACCTATTTGGACCTACCAAAATAAGAAACTCTCAAGGTGACATTTATTTTATACTGTTGATAGATGATTATAGAATGACTTGGGTAACCTTTCTCAAGGAAAAATTAGAAGCTCTAAATAAGTTTAAAGAATTTAATTCTATGGTTGAGAATGAAATAGATATTAAAATCAAATGTCCAAGGTCTAACAGAGGTGGTGAGTTCACCTCTAATGAGTTTAACAAATTTTGTGAAGATCATGGAATAAAGAGACATTTATCAGCTCCTAAGACTCCCCAACAGAATGAAGTTGTGGAAAGGAGGAATGGTATAGTTTAAGAACCAACAAGAACCATGATGAAGGAAGCACATCTATTAGAAGTCTATTGGAAAGAAGTTATTCATACTACAATATATATTTTTAATAGAGGACAAGCAAGAGTGAACAATTCAAATACACCCTATGAACTATGGTATGGAAAAACTCCTACTATGAAATATTTCAGAGTGTTTGGAAGAAAATGTTATATTAGGAGAGATGAAGAAACTTAGGATAGTTTGATGCAATATTAGATAAAGGTATCTTCCTTGGATACTCTACAAAGAGCAAGGCATATATATGTTATAAAAAAATGATAAATAATATAGTTGAAAGTGCAAGTGCCAAAGAGGATGAAAAATCTTATCAAAGCTCAACGCTGATAGAAGGATATGAATCTGATGAAACCTCTTTCAGAGAAGAAGAATAAGAGAAAGAAAAAGAGATGATAGTGGAAGAGGAAGAAGATTTGGAAAGAAATCCTAAGACTCCTAAGTATGTGTAGAAGAATCATTATGAAGATAGAATCATTGGAGATAAGAGAAAAGGTGTACTGGCAAGAAGAAGAGCTGCCATGGTAGAGGAATAGATAAAATTTTGTTTACTCTTTGAGGTAGAACCTAAAATAGTAACTAAAGCATGCAAGGATGAGAGTTGGATCAAAGCTATGAAAGAACTGAGGTAGATTGAGAAGAATTAGACATGGGATTGGTCCCAAGACTAGAAAACAAGAATGTGATAGGAACTAAATGAGTTTTTCAGGAATAAGTTGAATGAGAATGATGAAGTTATCAGGAACAAGGCTAGATTTGTGTGTAAGGGCTACTCATAAGTGGAAGGAATGGAATTTGAATATATTTTTGATCCAATAGAAAGAATGGAAGCTAGTAGGATGTTTTTGGATTTTGTAGAACATAAATATTTCAAGGTGTATCAAATAGATGTCAAGTCTGCATTCTTGAATGGTGAGTTAGAAGAAGAGGTGTACATTGAAAAAATAGAAGGTTTTTAGTTATCAAACGATTCTGATATGATCTGCAAGTTGAAGAAAGCTTTATTTGGAATCAAATAGTCTCCTAGATCTTGGTATGCAAGATTGGATAAGTACTTACTACAATAGGGATTCAAAAGGGGTAGTGTAGATAGCAATATTTACTTCAAGGTTGAGAAAGATCAAATCCTAATTTTGGGTGTGTATGTTGATGGCATAATATTTGGAGGAAATGAAGCAATGTGTAAGAATTTTACAAAGGATATGAAAAATGAGCTTGAAATGTCAATGTTTGGGGAGATGAATTTCTTCCTTGGGCTACAAAATTTTCAATCTGCTAAAGGTATATTCATCTTAAAATCAAAGTATCTCAAGGAAATGTTAAATTATTTTGGAATGGAGGACGCTAAACTAGTATGTACTCCCATTGTTGTTGGTTGTAAATTGAGAAATGATGAATCTCCTAGTATGTACTCCCATTGTTATATTTGACTACTACTAGACAAGATATCTTGCATGCAGTATGTCTTGTGGCAATATTTTAAGAAGATCCTAGAGAATCACACATGTGGTAATACTAAAAAGGATATTTAGATATTTAAGAGGCACTCCAAACTTTGGTCTATGGTATCCTAGTGATACTGATTTCTCCTTGTGTGCTTATACAGATGCAGATTGGGAAGGTTGTACAAATGATAAAAGGAATAGAAGTGGAGGTGCTTTCTTTCTTGGAAGTAGATTGATTTCTTGGTTAAGTAAGAATCAGGATTCGATGTCATTATCTACTGCATAGGAAAAATATATTGCAGTAACATCTTACTACATAGGTGTTGTGGATGAATCAAGAATTGAAGGATATTAGAGTACCTTATGATGAACCTATTCCTATCTTGTGTGCTAATATAAGTTCTATCAATATTTCAAAAAAAAATTTAATGCATTCAAGGAAAAAGCATATCTCTATCCGGTATCACTTTCTGAGAGAGAAAGTTATAAAGAGTGAAGTGAAGTTGGAGTATGTGTCTACAAAGGATCAAATAGTAGACATTTTCACAAAGGCTCTTCCAAAAGATACATTTGAGTATCTTAGACAAAAGCTAGGGGTTATTGACCCTCCTTTAACTAGATGCATGAGTTGGTGCATCTGTCCAGGTGAGAAATTCAACATTTTTTTTTTGTCCTAGACTGATGAAGGCTACCTCTCGGGGGAAGTAGGTAATGGTGTGTTTGGTTGGTGCAATTAGAGGGAGAATATATTTTTCCCCTAAGGGGGAGAGAGAAGTGGAGATAAAGTAGTTTGCAGGTAATTCCTAAAGAGAAGTATGTAGGTGTTGCCCTTTTCCATTAATGTCAAAGGGGGAGGGAAAAGTCAGAAAACATGGAGAGAAAGAAGTTTGAAATGTAAGAAGTGTTTTAGTAAGGGGGAGTGTTGCTTTATTTAGGGTTTATTTTGTTGTTGATGGAGATAAAGGGGAAGATTATTAGAGATTATTATAGTGTTGTCATTAATGTCAACAAGGAGATTGTGGCACTATGTTGTCATTAGTGTTATCATTGATATCAACCTCTAGTGTGGTGTTGAGCAGGTGTTATAGATGCGGAGATTGTTGAAATATCTATTGTAGTATTGATACGAAGGTGTTTTTGGTGTTGTTGATGTAGTTGATTCACTTGGTTTCCAAGTGCTTTTGAGAAAAATTGAATAGAGAGTGTACAAGGTGGAAAAGTTGTTCTTTGCATTATGCTTTGCATTTCTTCATGGTTGAAGATGTGCTTGTGTAGTTTGGATGAGATGATCAGAGGATTTCAAAGGTGTTATATTGAGAGTTTTAGGTTTTGGATCATGTGACAGTGGAAGATGTGTTTGACAGTGTGTTGTCTGTGAAGAAGGTTGTTTGAGACAAATGGACTCACTCTACATTTCTCTGCATTTAGGTTTCTTGTCTTGTAGATTTGGGAATGTGGTAATATTGTTTGTACCTACCTTCCATTGGAGTGTTATGTGTTCAGGTGTTCCACAAGGTTGGTTAATGAGTTGTATGTTTGTGGTAGTGTGGTTGGTTGCATAGGATGATAGTATTCTCAATTTTTGGTGGTTATAGCAGTGTTGTTGAATATTATGATGGTGTTGGAATATTCTGGGATGTTGTATGATGTTGCTTCATGGTCCACAAGATGTTTTCAGACCTGGAAAAGGGTGAATTGATTTTTTGGTAGTGTTAATGCATGTTTGGCCGATTTGGCATGTTAGCGTTACTTGCGGATGTGCTTTGTGGTTTGTGGAAGCATGGTGAAGTGTGTCAGTGTGAATATGGGTCCTAGTTAATGCTTGGTGTGTTTTTCCTTCACTTCTTTCCACCACTGAAGTGTTTAGATCTAACCTATTTGTTGGTTACACATTTGAAGTGCATACATTTCATTGAAGCTGACCTAGACAAGATTTTTTAAGGTCATAGAGGATATATAAGCAAGGTTAATTGTTAGAGATGTTGTATATGTGAAGTGAGATGCAAATGTGATCAACTGTTGTGATCTAAGTGCAATCTTAAATGCCCAAGGCTATCGAAAGTAGTGAATAGAAGGTGTCTACATTTTTAGTGTACCTGAAGTTGCTGGAGGTAGTGAGTTGAAGGTTGTAGATGGTGTAGAGTTGTTGTGGTGAAGCTTCCTATTGCTTTGAGGTAATGAACCTCCTTGTAATAGTATTCTTCTATTCTCTTCTATTTCAAATAGTGAGTCCTTTGGGAAATGATCCATTCTTTTCTTCTAGGTAGTGAGCCTATTGTATTCAATATTGTTATTCATATGTATGTGAGTTAATCTTCACCGTGGTTTTTCCCTGATTAGGGTTTTGCACATAAATTTCATGTTCTATTGTGTATGGTTGTTGATGTGTTGATGTTTCACTTGTTTAAATTCATACTAATTCTTAATAAGGGTTTGAAGATTCATGAGGGTTTGAATGTTTTAATGTACAACTAATTCACCCCCCCTCTTAGTTGTCTTATGTGTCTAACAAGGTGTACTTGGGTGATGATTCTTATTTAAATATTGTTGGCCACGGTAAAGTTAGAATCATGTCTCTTGATGGTAGAATAAAAAAGGATTAATGGTGTATTGCATATCCTTGGATTAGCACAAAATTTATTATTTGTGAGAAAACTAATAGATGCAGATGAGTAAGTAGTCTTTTTTGATGTAGGATGCAATATGGTTAGAGGTGCTATGGTGATTGCTAGAGGTATCATACATGGAATGTTGTATAAGATTGATGTATGCACTATAGAGTGTGATAGTACTTATATAAAAAGAAATTTTGTGGCTATTTAATAAGAAGAGGTGAGGCTTTCATCCTCAATGGATGGTCATGGTTTTTGGGTACCCAAGGGTGCTCTTTCTTCTGAATCAAATTTACCTACAAAGAATATTATGTTCTAGCACCAGAGACTTGGCCACATTGGAGAAAAGGGTATAAGAACATTGAAAAGTAAAAACCTTATTAAAGGGTTGTTTGATTGCAATATTGAATTTGATTTCTATGAGCATTACATTTTAGGAAAACAAAACTGCATTTAATTTTACTTGAGTTCTAATAAATATTACAGTATATTGGATCTTATTCATTCTAATGTGTTTGGTCATGTATATGTTCCTTCGATTGAAAATACACATATTATGTGTCATTTATTGATGATTATAGTAGAAGGACAAGGGTGTATTTTCTAAAGAGTAAACCTAAAGTTTTTAGTTGATTTAAAAAATTTAAAGCAATGCTTGAGTTATAGATTGGAAAGAAAATAAAATGTTTGAGGATTGATGATGGAAGTGAATTTTTCTCTAGTGATTTTTTTATATTTTTTAAATATTGTGGCATTTATAGACAAAAGACAAATTTGTATATTTCATAATAGAATAGAGTTGTAGAAAGAATGAAAAAAAAATTGATAGAGAAGGCTAGGGGTATGTTAAGTGGTGTTGGTCTAGAACAAAGGTTTTGGGATGAAGCTATTCCCATTACTTGTTACCTCATTAGTAGGTCTCCTACATAAAATCTTATTGATGAGACACCTATAGAGGCATGGTCAGTTCACATGCCTTCACTAAGACACCTTATATTTTCTAGTTGTGAGGTATATGCACATGTGCCAAAGGAGAAGAAAATAAATTTGGAGAACAAGGTTGTGAAATGTATCTTAATGGATACAATTATGGTGTAAAAGGATACAATATTTGGGATCATGTTACATATAAGGTAATATATATTGGAAGTTTTATTTTATAGAAACTAAGCCTTCTTCAGTTACATTATAGCTATAAAAAATTAAACTGGAAGATGTGACTCAACTTCCTTGTATGCTTTAAAAGTTGAATAGAGACCACTAGATAGACAAGAATTTAAGGAGAGCTCATATAGTTCTGAATCTTCAAAAGAGGAGGAAAAACCTCCAACTCATCTTGTTCATAGGTCTACAAGGAATAAACAACCACCTAAAAGGATTCAATTGATGATTGGAGATGTATTTTTTCTTTGAATACTAAGATGGATGAACCCTAAGTTGTAGAAGAAGCATTAGGTATAAATGATGTAAAAGATTGGAATATTGGTATTGATGAAGAAATGGAAGATTTGAAACAAAAAAGATACATGGGATCTTGTACCATTACCTGAAGGACAAAACATGTTCAAGAAAAAGATTGGTTCAAATGGAGGTATTGAGAAATACAATGTATGGTTAGTTGCAAAAGGTTACTCTCAGACTTTGAGGGTGTTCATTATGGCGAAATACTTTCTCTTGTTGTAAAAATTACATCCATTATATTTTTACTTTATATTGCTACTTCTTATGATTGAGAAGTTGAGAAAATGGATGTGAAAATGAATTTACTTCATGGTAATTTGGGGGAGGATATTTATATGACACAACCAAAGCACTATGTGGTGAAAGGTAAAAGTAATTTGGTTAGAAAATTGAAGAAATATTTGTATGGCCTGAAATAGAGTCCTAGGATGTAGTACCAAAAATTGGACACATATATGTTGAGTTTGGGATTTGAGGATTCTAAATTGGACTGTTTCTTCTTTATTGCATTATATGTTGATGATATGTTATTTATTAGTAAAGGGAAGGGAATTATTTTAGAACTAAAGTCTCAACTTGGAGCTAAATTTGAAATGAAAGATCTTGGTGTGGATAAAAAAATTCTTGATATGGAAATTATAAGAGATAGAGTGAACATAAAGCTATGGGTTGGCCAAAGTAAGTATGCTAATTTAGTCTTACAAAGATTTAACATGTAGGATTATAGTCCAATGTGTGTTCCTTTTGTAGTTGGAATGAAGTTATTTATTTTAGATTTTCCAACATCCTCATCAGTGATGGATGAAATGATTAGAGTGCCTTACTAGAGTGTAGTTGGAAGTTTGATGTATGCTATGGTCTACACTAGACTAAACATTGCCCAAGAAGTGGGAGATATTTCCAAATATATGCATAATCCTGGTAGAGTTAATCATGATAAAATTAAAAGAGTCTTCAAATATTTGTAGGGTATCTTGTAGAGTATGCCTTGTGTTATAATGGTAATTTTATAAGAGACAAAAATTCCCTTGTATTCATCATTATGTTGATTCAGGCTAGGAAAGGGATGTTGATAGTAGATGATCTAGTAATGCTTATGTGTTTAATTTACTTGGTAATGAAATTAGTTGGATGAGTATGTGAAATGTTGTGGTTTCTTTGTCTATTACTAAAGTTGAGTATATGATAGCTACTCATGCTTTTAAAGAAGACATTTGGATTAAGAGAATGTGTTCAGATGTTGAAATAAAACAAGGTGCAATAAAAATTTATTGTGATAGTTAGAGTGCAATCTACTTAGCTAAGAACTTGAGATTGTATGTGAGGACTAAGAACATTGATGTAATATATCATTTTGTTAGAGATATGGTTGAGGATGATAGGGTGAATCTAGTTAAGGTAGATACTTTGATGAATGTTGAAAATTATTTAACTAAGGATGTGAGCATAAAGAATTTTAGATGGCATTTACATTATATGGACCTCTCAGCCGATGGAAATTAAATAATGGTATTGATCCTTTCATTTCTCTTGCAAGGTGTTCGATAAGTGGGAGAATGTTAGGAAAAATTGTGTCTCAACTTGTGATTATAAGAAGTTAATATATTTGAGCATGGGTGGGTACAGGGGGTACCCCCCTTGTGAGTTTCGGGGGGGCCATCCCCCTAGTGGGGGTCTGAGGGCCACATGCCTTGGTGGGGTTTTAGGGTCAGTCCCCCAAAACAACACATTTTATGTATATTTTATTATAATAAATATGGATCGTTCATAATTAGGTTTTACATTAGACAGTATATATTTTGTTGGCTTATCTTTCCCTAGAAGGAAACCCTATTTATGAGGGCATTGTATTACAACTATGTATTGTGATGTATTTTTAGAGTTTGATAGTTATTATGTTGGCTTCATATATCTGGTTAGTGATACTCTTGTGATAATCTTTCTCTACAAGTATATTATAATCTTTGTGATTTTTGAATAATATATTAGGTGAATTTTGGAGTGTGGGGTTTCTCTTGAAAGGGTTTTCACGATGTAAATCATTGTGTTGTGGTATGCATGACATTTATGTTTAAGTTTTTGTAACTATTATAAAGATTTATAAAGTAAATTGTATTACCCTCCTCTTAAGATTAGTGTAGCTATTCTACTACCTTAGCTTCCTTATAACTAGCCACCTTGCAATAAAAACCAATATTAGCATAAAGTCTTTGTAACCATTTCACCTCATTACATGCATGTGTGGAAAAATTCATTGTGGGCTATCTCTTACTCATCCAACTCACTATACCACCAAATAGATAAAACATATGACCACTCATGGAACTTAAATTATCCATTTCACCTACACAATCTACATCCATAAAGGCTTGTATGTCCAATGAATTGTACAAAAAATTAATACCATCATAACATAAATAATAATTACAATTCCTTGATAAATATTTATAACCCTTTTAACATAAGTCTAATGCTTCTTGCTAGGTTTAGACATAAACCTAATAAAGACTACTTATGAAATATCTAGTCTAGTGCAAACCATTGCATACATTAGGCTTACACACACACTAACATAAGGAACATTATACATATGCTCAAATTAACTATATGATTAATGACACACATCCAATGCAATCTTAGTACCAAGAAGGAATTGAATATTCATAGCTTTGTAATCATGCATACTAAATTAGTAAAAAAAATTAGCAACATACTTATCCTAATAACCAAATATTTATATATGCTTAATCCATATTGATATCCATACGAAGAACATATTTTTAAGCCCCTACATCCTTCATGTTAAATGTGCCAAAAATATCAGTTTTGATATCCTTCACTTTTTTGTGCAAACCTATGTTGTTGTGTGAGTATGAGCTTGTAAGGGGAAGAGTTGAGGGTGCTCCTTCATTAGTGGTACTAGAGTTGGTTGTCTTGAGTCTGTAATAGAGCACCAAATGTGAGGTAGTTGTAGTAGGACCTGTGAGTGTAGGTTGAAGCTAGAAGATGAGTTGTGGAAAGGAATTTTTTTTGTAGGCATGAAAGAGGGTATGTAACTGCTATCCTCCAACAGAGATAAAGTTGGGTAGAAGGTGTAGAGTTCCTCCACTGAGAGAAGATGGGTAGAGGAAGCATCTTCCAGGGTCTTTGTTGGGCAGAGGATGGTTGTGTGAGTGTGATATTTCTTGAAGTTGTGAATAGATTTTCAAATGTGAGGTAATTCACATATGAAAAGCCTGAGGTTTTGAAGCTTTATTAAAGCATTGAGAGTGTGGGTAACATCTAAAGGTGTTGAATATTTGTAAACAGATCGCTGAACGAGAGGCAGTTTACATTTGTGCAACCTGAGGGTTGAGAATTTGTGTTGTTATAGCTTGAGAGGTTTGGAAAATGGAAAAGAGAAAGGGCATTGTCATCAAATGGATTCTAAGGATTCCCAAATTAGAGGAAATTATAAAGAGATTGTGGGAAAGAGAGTTGATAGAGTTGAAACAACAACTGAATGAATTTGAGGATACTGTAAGAGGGTGGAAAAAAAGAAGACAAGAGTTGAAGGTAATGTTTATCCTTCTAATGATGTTTTGATTGCAAAAAAGAAGGAGGTTGTAGTAGAGTGTCATACATATGATACTGAGGAAGAGGATGTGTAGGTCGAGGAACCCGAACCTAAGATTGAAGGATGTCTATTAGCAGACATGAAGGTTGAAGATCTAGGGGTGGTAACAACCACATAAAAGTGGAGAGAAATGGAGGACTTTGAAGAAGAGGAAACTCGAGTGGCAATGGTTGACGAAAAGAGTGCTAATGAAGGAAGAATTGTAGTAGTTGAGGATGAGGATCCAGTGTCTAGTGAAGAACCTAATGAAGAACAAGAGCTTCTTGAGGAAGATATTATAGAGATAGAGAAGTTGTTCAATGCAACAACAAAGACAATGGCATTCGGTAATGGGGAAAAAGATGTTGTGACAGAAGAAGTCAATAAGGATAGAAAGGATAAATATTTTGATTGTGACATTGGAATAAATGCAAAAAGAAAAATGGTTGTAGCTGGAAAATTTCTTTTAGAAGGAAAATGGAAAGAGGAGTACAGTGTTGTACCCAAGGAGGATGATAGACAAGTGGATACTGTGGTGGGATGAATTCCACAAGATCAGAGTTGAACGAGAGATGCATTTGGAGGTGGTAAGGATCTAGTGGAGTTGATTCTACATCTAGAAGGTTGAGAGTATATAAAAGTAATTACTACCAAGTGGTTGTAGCAGTAATAGAGAATAAGGTATTGTATGAGTCATATTATTCTTTTGAAGAAGAAGAAATTGATGATTATGGATTTTCATAATTTTATAATGAATACTGGTGGGAGATGAATTTTATCAAAAGAGGAAGAAAGAGAGGAAGGATGAAGGATGGCAGAGACATTAAGTTATAGGAAAATTGAGAAAGAAGGTGTAGGAGAACAAGGAGGCGAAATGGATTTTGAATGCACATCGGATCCACAATTGTTTATGAAACATTTCTTTGCTACCCCAGGTGTCTGATACAGGAGCATCTAGGGTGAAGAGAAATCTTACATCATCATTCTATGTTTGTTTGATCAAATAAGGGTTGATCATGTACTTTCAACAAGACCTTAGCATATTGGCGAGATGTTTCTTTTGGTCCCAACAACATACTGATGACAATAGTGAGTAAGCAGTGCGTGAGTTACATCAATGGGAGGATTATTTATCGGCAAGACAACATCCAGTGTCCTAGTGACGAGTCGATATCTCTTTAGGATTTTGTGGTATGTATGTTGTCGGTGGAAGATTAAAATTTTGGTGAGACCCTATTCTATTTCCTAGTGATGACCTAAGGGGGAAGTGTGAAATGGGGTTACATTTATCAGTGGGAGACTAAGTGATCCACAGGATGACATTTGATGTCCCAACGATAGCCTGACATGCCATAAATCATATTAGTGAATGACATCAGGAGGACTTGGGTGTATTAGTAGGACGAGGGAGCAAGTTCTAGTGATAGAGCGATAACACATGCATTGAGGTAACTCTAGGTTATCAACGAAAGGTGTTGATGAGTCTCCCTAATACAATGATGATAATCCTTCATCAGACAGACAAGGTGATATCACCAGGACTATGGAGCTAGTCCCAATGATAAGGTGATGAGAGAATAGATGATGTCTGTGGAATCTGCAGAGTTGATAAGGATAGATGGCGATGTGGTGATTAACATTTGGTCATGTAATTCACATCCTTGTTGTGAATTACATGGCAGCGAGTTGGAAGGGTGGACTCATAGAGAAATGATGTGTCGATTGGAGTGACATAGATTCATCAGTAGGACTCTTGAGATGGTTCCAACGATGCAACGATAAGGTGTGCAAGTTAGGAGATCAGGGCATTAGGGAACTTCACAACCTTGCAGCTTGGTTATAAAATTCATGGAATCTGTGACATGCCGATGGAGGTAGGGATCGAATGGTGCAGTGGTTGAATGAATGGAGGGTTGGAGAAATGGGTGAACCCAATGGTGACACATGGCACAATAGCATTCGTTGATTCACATCATTGTTGCTAATCAACTAGGTTAAAAGAATTTATGGTCATGTAGTGAATTATTGGAAGACAACTTACTGGGGAATGAATAAGAACTGACAATACAGACAACCATGTAACTGTCAAGAAACCCTGAGTGACCATTGGATATAAAGGTGGTACCATGACAACAGGAGAGAAGAACGTGAAGGTCAACCTGGAGAAATAGAACAATATATGAAGCTAAAGGAATACAAGCACAAGTAGAGCTAGGAGGTTAGAGTTATAGGTGTGTGTGGAGATGGCCTATTGATGAGTGTAGAGCTAAGAGTGAAAAGCTCAGATCTACAATTAAGCAGATGACTATAGTGAGATAGCCCATATGATGGCATTGTAATTCTATAATGTCATTTTCATTAATAAAAGAAAGTGTTTGATTCACTTTTTTGTGCAAACATGTGTTGTTGTGTGAGTATGAGCTTGTAAGGGACAAAGTTGAGGTTGCTCCTTCATCAACTTCTCCTCTTTATCAAATAATTTGAATGAACACTACTATAGGATCAACTATCTCTTCTAGGCAAAAAATGGTTTATAGATTGATAAATTAAAAAGTTCTAATAAGTTAAAACATGATAAATATTAGAAAAAAATGGTTTATAGATTGATAAGTTATACATTTACAAAATTTAGTTTAGAACTATAAAAAATAACATAGAGGAACCTAGATGTCTACTAAATATGGAATCCTTTATTGAGGATACTAGTGCATCACGTGGACATATATTCTTTGTGTTATAGCTTGTATAGATTATATGACTCAAAATCACTTCTCCTTGGGAAATATGCTAATTCACAAAAATGGAACAAGAACAACTAGGTAGATCACCCATTAAAAAGAGAAAAAGAAATAAAAATGCTTTAGTATATTTATTCAAAGCGAAAAAATAAAATGATGGAAAAAGGAAGATATTAGAAAACTTTCATATGATTGAAAATCTTCACAAAAAATAAATTTTATCTATAATAATAAAAATTGGTTGGGTCTTTATAGGAGCTTTTGAAGAATGTTCAAACCCCTATTTGTCTTTTGTCCTCTAAAATAGCCAATATGATAAAAAGGATACAAATAGTGCTCATATCCTATACATGTCTAGGAATTGATAGAGTAGTTACAAAAGAAAATAAAGTGAACCAAAATGAATCTAAGTGTTAAGCAGTAGGAAATGAGATCTTAAGTTTCAAAACTAACTAAAACTAAGAATTGCAATGATAAAATAAAAAATTAAAGAAGAAGATAGAGAAAAATAACAATACAAATGACCTCTTAAACTTGGTGATATCGATGAATGCAAGAGTGATTTTTTAAGGTGTTGTTAAGCTTCCTAAGAAATCAGTAGAATGCTAGTCTTCAAATATGTGTCACAAATATTGAGAGACTACTACAAAATGCTACTAACAATGGTGTAGAGTGCTAAGAGAGTATGAAAATTTGGAAGTTAGATTTAAAACTAGATCAAATGGAGGGACAAAAAGGAGTTTAATAGCTATTTAGATTCAGTCTAGAGTGGTTACCTATAAATTGGGTAGATGATAGATAAGGAATTTTTTTATAAAATCATGAATTATTATAAGATGATAACACATCAGGCTAATGTCTATATAGTTCTATCTCATTAAATGGTTGAAATTCTAAGAAATGCCATAAATATAACATTTGTAACATCAATTTTTTGAAATTGGCCAAGGGAGGCTAGGCCTTGTCACCATGAGTAGAAAATGATAGGAATTTTTTTGAATGATTTAAGAAACATGCTAAGGAGATGGACACAAAAGTGAGAACAAAATATAATGTGAAATTATAAGGGTATGTGTATTGTGTCCCTTATTACCTGATGTTGTAGAGAAACTACATAATGCACTTGTACCCAATGGATTGGGTCATCTTTTATCAAGCAACCAGTAGCAATAAGAGTTTACATTTAGATATCAACTAGGGATGTGCTTCTGAGATGGTATTAGTATTGTTTGTATGACTAATTATTTCTAAGGGTTCCTATGAAGATGAGTTTAGTAATCAAACTTACTAAACTAAAAAGAGAAATCATTTTAAAGAAACATACATAATTTCCATTCACTAAATTACAAACTATTGCTACAACATAATCCTACAGGTGAGTATTATATCTAAAAATTATTGAATGTTGATCATCTATAGCTACAAGTAGTAACTTTTATCAATTGACAATCTAATGTAACATGAGAAAACACTAATTACTAATCTCAATAGCAGAGTAGCAACATACGTCAAGTGATCCCTTGCTTAGGTATCAGACTCTCTTAATTGATAAGATAATTATCTAATCAAATCTTCATTCATAATTTGATTTAATATTTTAGATAAAATATTCATAATTGCTTACTATTCAAAAGAGAAAATACAATCAATGAAAAAATGTTACAACTAGTTTAGTTTGTATAGTTCTACAATATATAATAAACTAACTCTAGATAGCTATGACTCCTAGATAGTAATTTTCGACTCATTCCTTCAAAGTATGAAGGTGATTGTTCTGCAATAAAGAAACAAAAGCAAAATTAGAAATAAAGTCCTAATTTGATTCTATTGATAAAGTTAAGAAAACCAATTTCTTAGGAATTTATGAGAAAATGGTAGAGGTGTTTGACATGAGTTGAAGAGGTTGTGTCCTTATGGAAAATTTCTCCACTAGTGACGAAAAAAGTCTTAAATGTTCAAATAGCAATCAATACTTACAATCTCTACCCTGAAAAATGAACAAGCTATACACCACTCCACATCTTCTAGCTCTTTCAATTAGAGTTTAGTTCATTCTCTTTTAAAATCCATTTTTTGAAGTGTGTATGGTTTAGTTTTTTATCAAATAGAACTTGTATACTTATAAAAATAATCAAATTATATGGAGTAATATTCACCACCATTGTATTGGAACCCCATCAAGTTAATCTCCCATGCCTTGCATTTGGCCCTATACACCATTTTTTGATAATTGATCTAATAAATTATTTGTGAATCTTGAGTTGTCAAATTTTCTTAAGTGTGATCTTTTTCCATTCCCCACAAACCTATAATATGTTGTAGTTTCCAAATTTCCAAAAATTATTTGATTTTTTAGGCTATACGTTGAAATATCTAAGTCTATGTAAATTGTTAGAGTTTCCCTACCAAGCATATCTTATTGCTCATCCTCACTTCAATTTATTCCTTGTTAGGTTTTTGGAATTTCCTAGTTTGTGATGCTCTCTTGCCTAAGTTTCTTTAATTTTTGGCCCATTGTATTTTCCCCTTCCTAGGAAATGTAATCAGATAGTCCCAAACCATAATCCACAAAAATTTCCACTACATATACTCATTAGGTTTCCTTGTTCAAACTTCTCTCTATTTTCATCCCTTAATCATTTGAGTTCCTTGTCACACTTGATCCTTGATCCCTAATACCTTAGTGATGGTATGAATTATATATCATCCCCAACCTTTGAAGCCTAAAACTCTCATAATTTTTATAATAACTCCTACCTACCTCCCCACACAACCTAGAAAATCCAGTAATGTCTTGATATAATTGTGCATCCACTCTAGAAAGGTGTTTCCTGCCAAAAAACTTATATTCATCATGTAGGCATAACTTCAAATGTATTTTATAGCAACAAAGAAGGAGAAGCATCTTAATTTTTTTTAATAAAGTGGTTAAATTTTGGTTTCCATGTCAGCCAATTCCATAGGATCTTTCTTAGACTATACACAAAATCTAGCAACACCATAAATGAAAGTACATTTGTACATATAGGAAGAAAATTTCCCTCATTTCCCCCACTATTGGCAGATGGTCAGTGCTCCCCTCAAGATTCATGACATAGACTAACCACCTCCTATGGACCCGTTAACTCTGGTAGTTGTATCAGGCATTAATAGGTTGATCTTTTGGTGCAACGACAACTGTGGGCCAACAAGTGGTATCAGATCCAAAGGTGTCAGGTTTGAATCCCCTCGGGTAACGATGAGGGGGAGTTTGTTGGCAGATGGTCAATGCTCCCCTTGAGATTTGTGACATGGAATAACCTCCTCCCGTGGATCCGTTAACTCTATCAGTTGTATTGGGCATTAACAGGTCGATCTTTTGGTGCAACGACAACTGTGGGCTAACACCCACAACACATTTAGGTAGTTTTATAATGTTAAAAGTATGAGAGTGCTTTCATTGATGTCAATTGGTTAATTGGTTCTCAACTAGTTGTTGTTGTCATTGATGTCATGGATAAAGGTTATTGGTTGTATATGTCAAGGATATTGAGAAAATTTTAATGAAGAAAGGTTGCAAGTGTTTAGTGTTTGCTCCGGGTTTTTCTCTGAGATTTTCTCCTATGTTTATGTGGCTTAGATATGTTGATCATGATTGTTGGAAGTTTATATATCCAGATTTTTGGTTTCTAGATCATTGTATAGTGCAAGTTATATTCACTAGTAGTGAACTATGTTTTTCAGTGTATTTGGATGAGGTCTAGGAGAAATGTAGTTGCTCTGGATTTCTTCTTGTTTGAGTCTTATGAATTTCAGTTTTCAAGATAAGTTGTTGGGAATGTTTTCAAGTTAATTTTTTTATCTCAAAGGATAAGATTGTGCTAAGGTTGTGTGTGTTTAATTGTTCTACGTGTTTTACACTAGTTTGGTCGACATTGTGTTTAACACTACTTGTGAAGTTCATGAAGCATGTTGGGACTTATTTGGGTCCTCATTAAGTGTGTGTTGGGTTTCCCTCATTCTAATTCCACCCTTGAATGTTTTGGCACCAACGTAATTTGAATTTGTAAATGCAAATGGTGTATGGCTGAATTTGGATATGTCTCAAAGTTGAAGATGGTATAAATACAAGTCAAGTTGTTTGTGGAAGATATGAATGAAAGAAAGATAGATGTGAAATAGTGTGTATGTGATGCGATTTTTGGAATATTAGTGTGAAATCTAATTATTGAGTTTCCAAAAGCAGTGAGTTGAAGGTGTACTCTATCATTAATGCATATTTGCAAGTGTGTGAGCGAATTGTGGTGGAAATATCTATTGCATTGAGATTATTTTCTCTTTGTAAAAAATCTCTTCTATCTTCTTTGTAATTCAATGGCAGTGAGCCCTTTGGGTGGTTAACCCTTGTTGGATAGTGGGTCCTGATTCAGACAATGAGTCCTATTTTGGCAATGAGCCTTTGTAATCAATTTCGATATTCTCTAGAGTGTGAGCTAATCCTCACAGTGTTTTTTCCCTTATTGGGTTTTACACTTAGATCTAGTGTTATTGTGTGTGTGATGTTTTAGTTTTTGCTTTTGCACTTATTGATTAATCATGTATTAGCAAACTAAAGGATTTCTGATTGATCTAATTTCTAGTGAAAGTTTTAAAGGCTTAATTTGTTACAATTGATTCACCCCCCACTCAATTGTCTTGTTCAACAATTGGTATCAGAGCTTGGTTTCTTGGAGAGGAGCTTAACTGCTTAAGGAAGGTTTGGGATGGTAGGAAAGATCACTTTTGAGTATCCTAGGTTCAATGGAACTAATTATGCTATCTAGAAAATAAAGATGGAAGGTTATTTGGAGTATTATGGATATGATGAGAAAAATTACAGGAATACTTACACCCCTCCTGCTAATGGTCTAAGTATAGCTGATGGAATCAAGGTGCATGAAGCAAAAAATAAGGTGAAGTTCATTTTGAAGAAAAATCTTTCATATTTCATGTTAATTAAGGTTCAGAATCTGAAGACTACTAAAGAAGTCTGGGATGCTTTAGAAAAGATGCATGAAGGAGATGAAAAGGTCAAATAAGCAAAGTTGCAGAATTTGGAGGCATAGTTTGAGGTTTTGCATATGTCTAAAGATGAGAACATTAAATCTTATGTATAAAGAGTGGATGAGATGGTAGGTGGAATGTGAGGACTTGGTGCTATAGTAGATGAACCTAGGATTGTGAAGAAGATTCTTAGAACTCTCCCCGATGCATATAGTGAAAAGGTATATGCTATTGAGGAATTCATAGATTACAAGAATTATACTAAAGATCAGTTATTGGGAACCCTAACATCTTATGAGATGAGAAAACAAAACTTGAGAAATGGATCCAAATTAGAAATTGCTTTCTAAGTTACAAGAGCTGAAGATCTGAATGAAGAAAACCTTGATGAAGTAGAAGTTAACTTTGTGGCAAGGATGAAGAAAGGATTTGGTATGTATGAATGTAAGTAACCCTTTAAATTCTTTAGTTGTTGAGGAATAGGTCATTATGCTTTGAAATGTCCAAAAAGAGCTAAGAAGAACAAACAAATATTTAATAAAGAAAATAAAGGTAAGAAGATCAACAAAGCATATTATGTGAATGAGGATGCTAGTATTTCTGATGAAGAATCTGATTATGGAGGTTTTGATGACAATGAATGCTTGTTCTTGGATATAAAAGATGAAACTAATTCTAGTAATACTTAAAGACAAGTGAAGGAAAATTTTCTGAAAAAGAGTGAAGGTACAATGATTTCTACTCTTCATGCTAAACAAGAAAAGAACTATTAGGTTGTTGACAATGGTTCTTCACATCACATGACCGATGATAAGAGTAAGTTTTTTAAACTTGAAAAATATGATGGAGGATTAGTTATGTTCGGAGATGATACCGGTGCTAAGGTTTGTGCGAAAGGTTTAGTAAGTTTTGATGGCAAGCATAATTTTGATGATGTCTACTATGTTAAGGATTTAAGGCATAATCTCTTGAGTGTTGGATAGATGTGTAGTAAAGGATATAACCTTGTATTTGAGGATGAGAGATGTGAAATTAGGAAAGGATCTGGAATAGTGATTGCTACAAGAAAGAAGTATGAAGGAAATATATATCAAATTAAGGGTGCTAATGGGCGCTGCTTTATGAATTAGATTAATGAGTTGGCTATGGCACTGGAGAATGTGTCATATGAATTTTGAAAACCTACTGAGGATTAGTGCAGTGCAAGTTGTGAGAGATTTACCAAGGATTACAAAGTCTGTTGATGCTATTTGCAGGAATTGAGAGTTTGGAAAACAAGCGAGAAATGACTTCAGGTCAAAGGAACAATCTACTACTAGACTACTAGATTTAGTTCATACAAATCTCTATGGTCCTACAAGAGTGAGAAGTATACAAGGTGAAAGGTACTTTATGATTTTGATTGATGATTACTCTAATTATACATGGGTTATTTTTGTTAGAGAGATATCTGACGCATTAGATAGATTCAAGACATTCAAAGTTATGGTAGAGAATGAAGTAAATTTGAGAATAAAATGTTTGAGGTCTGATAGAGGTGGTGAATTCACCTACCATGAGTTTTATATGTTTTGTGAAGTTCATGGAATAAAAAGACAGTTATCTTCTCTGAGAACTCCTCAGCAAAATGAAGTTGTTAAAAGAAAGAATAGAACGATTCAAGAAGTTGCTAGATCAATGATTACTGAAGTTGGTCGACCAGAAGTTTATTGGAGAGAAGTTATTCACACTAATGTTTATGTGTTCAATCGAGTTCAAGCAAGAGCTAACAATACTAAGACCCCCTATGAGCTATGGTGTGGAAGAATTCCTACTGTTAAGCATTTCAAGGTATTTGGAAGCAAATGTTATATCAGACAAGATGAAGAAAATTTAGGGAAGTTTGATGCTAGAAGTGATGAAGGTATTTTTCTTGGATGTTCTACTAGAAGCAAAGCTTACATAAGTTTCAATAAAATATTGAGAAATATTGTAGAAAGCACAAATGTCAATGTCGATGAAGCAATGAAGAATTCAATTGAAGTTGATGGGTATGTATCTAATGAACCTGATTGTGTAAGAGTTGAAGAAGTTGTGGAAGAACAGGAGAATTAGACTGAAGAAGAAGAAGCTCTGGTGGTGTCCCCTAAAACACCTAAATATGTGCAAAAGAATCATTTAGAAGATCAAATCATTGGAGACAAGAGGAAAGGAGTATTGACAAGAAGTAGAGTTGTTATTGCTAGTGAGATAAATCTATGTTTTCTTTTTGAGATTGAACTGAATACTATAAGTGAAGCATGTAAATATGAGCATTAGATGGAAGCTATGAAAGAAGAAATTATGCAAATTGAGAGGAATCAAACTTTGGAATTAGTCCCTAGACCAATGGATAAAAACATAATTGGATCAAAATGGGTATTCAGAAATAAGTTGAATGAGAATAGAGAAGTAGTTAGAAATAAAGAAAGGATTGTGTGTAAGGGTTATTCACAAGAAAAATGTATAGATTTTCAATATTTTTGCTCTAATGGCAAGAATGGAAGCTAAAAAAATGTTTTTAGCATTTGTTGCTCATAAATATTTCAAGATCTATCAAATGGATGTTAAGTCTACATTCTTGAATGGTGAGTTAGAGGAAGAGGTCTACATGGAACAATCAAAAGGATTTCAGTTGTCAGATCAATGGGATATGGTTTGAAAATTGAAGAAGGCTTTATATGGATTGAACCAAGCTCCTAGAGCTTGACATGCAAGGTTAGATATATATTTGATTCAGAAAAGTTTCAACAAAGGTATGACAGATAGTAATCTGTATTTTAAAATTGAAAATGACAAGATCTTGATAATGGTTGTATATGTTGATGATATTATCTTTGGCGGAAATGAAACTATGTGCAAGATATTTTTTGAAATAATTTGAGATGTCTATGTTTGGTGAGATGAATTTATTTCTTGGGCTGCAAATTAATCAAACAAAGAAAGGGATCTTTATTTCACAGTCAATGTAAGAGAAATGTGAAGAAGTTTGGGATGGATGGTTCCAAACCGGTATGCACTCCTATGGGGGCTGGTTGCAATTTGAGTAAAGATTATGATTCACCTAAGGCTGATTAGAGAAAATATAGATCTATGATTGGTGGACTGATGTATTTAATTGCTACTAGATTGTATATCAGGTATGCAGTTTGTCTTGTGGCTAGATTTAGAGAAGACCCTAAGGAAACACATATTGCTATTGTTAAGAGAATATTCAAATAATTTAATGGAACTTCGGATTATGGCTTATGCTATCCTAGGGATACTAATTTTACACTAAGTACTTATACAGATGTAGATTGGACAAGCTGTGTAGATGACAAGAAAAGTACAAGTGGTGGTGCATTCTTTGTAGGTTGCAGATTGGTGGCTTGGTTGAGCAAAAATCAATATTCAATTTATTTTTCTACTGATGAAGCTGAGTATATTGCTACTACATCTTTTTGTACACAAGTTTTGTGGATGAAAAAAATATTGAAATATATCAGAGTAATGTATATTGATCCTATTTCTATCTTTTGTGATAATACAAGTGCAATTAACATTTCAAAGAATCCAGTGATGCACTCGAGGACAAAGTGTATATCTATCATGTATCACTTTTTGAGAGAGAAGGTTGTAGAGAATGAGGTAAAACTTGATTATGTGTCAATGAAGGATTAGATTGTTGAAATATTTACAAAGGCTCTTCCTAAAGATACCTTTGAGTATCTCTGGGAGAAGTTAGGGGTCATTTCCCCTCTTTCTTGAACTAGATGCATATGGAGATGCATCAGTCCAGTGGGTCTATGGATCTATCTTTCTTTTGGACTGACGTTTTGGTGGCTACCTCTCAAGGGGAGTAGGTAGTGTCATATGTTGTCACTAAAAGATATTTTGTTCTTAATATTAAAGGGGAAATCAATGTAGAAAATATTTTTCCTTTTCCATTGATGTCAAAGGGGGGGAGAGAGAAAGAGTATCATGTGAAAGAAAAGGTTTATCTACTAAGGGGGAGAAATACAAAATAAAAATCATTTAGAAGGGTGTTCTGAGCTGTTGTGTTGTCTTTGATGGTTTTTCATATCATGTGTTGCCATCAATGAAAAAGGGGGAGATTGTTGCAAGTATGAGAGTGTTGTCATTGATGTCAACTGGTTAATTGGTTCTCAACTAGTTATTGTTGTCATTGATGTCATGGATAAAGGTTATTAGTTGTATATGTTGAGGATATTGAGAAAATTGTAATGAAGAAAGGTTACAGGTGTTTAGTTTTTGCTCTGGGTTTTGCTCGATATTTTTTCCTATGTTCGTGTGGTTCAGATACATTGCTCATGGTTGTTGTATGTTTATATATCCATATTTTGGGTTTCTAGATCATTGTACAGTGCAAGTTATGTTCACCAATTGTGAACTATGTTTTTCAGTGTATTTTTCTAAGGTCTAGGAGAAATGTAGCTGCTCCAGATTTCATATTGTTTGAGTCTTATGACTTGCAATTTTCAGGATAAGCTATTGGGAATGTTTTCAACTTAATTTGGTTATCTCGAAGGATTGGATCATGCTAAGGTTGTGTGTGCTTAATTTTTCTATGTGTTTTACACTAGTTTGGCCAACCTTGTGTTTAACACTACTTGCAAAGTTCATGAAGTGTGTTGGGACTTATTTGGGTCCTCATTAAGCATGTGTTGGGTTGACCTCATTCTAATTCCACCCTAGAATGTTTTGGTGCCAACCTAATTTGAATTTGTAAATACTAATGGTGTATGGCCAACTTTGGATATGTCTCAAAGTTGAAGATGGTATGAATACAAGTCAAGTTGTTTGTGGAAGATATGAATGCAAGAAATATAGATGTGAGATAGATGCAAAATAGTGTGTATGTGATGCGAGTTTTGGCAGATCAGTGTAAAATATAATTTCTCACTTTCTGGAAATAATGAGTTGAAAGTGTACTCTATCATTCATGCATGTCTTCAAGTGTGTGAGTGAATTGTGGTAGAAATCTCTATTGCATTGAGATTGTTTTTTCTCTGTAACAAGTCTCTTCTATCTTCTTTGTAATTTTGTGGCAGTGAGCTCTCTGGGTGGTTAACCCTTGTTGGATAGTGAAACCTGTTTTGGCAATGAGCCTTTGTAATCGGTTTTGATATTCTTTATATTGTGAGCCAATCTTTGTCATGATTTTTCCCTTATTGGGTTTTCCACATAAATTTTCTATTATTATGTGTGTGTGATGTTTTAGTTTCTACTTTTGCACTTAATGATTAATCATATTATTAGAGTAAAGGATTGGTGATTGATCCAATTTCTGGTGAAAGTTTTAAAGGCTTAATTTGTTACAATTGATTCACCCCTCCTCTCAGTTGTCTTGGTCAACATATAATGCATCTTGTGACAAATTTTTTTTAAAAAATCATGCTTGACAAGTATGGGTTTTCTCTATACTATGTTGTCCATGAGGAAGATACATATTTTTTAGATTAGACATTCTTTGTAGTGGGGGTTGGGGGTATTAATTAAAAAAAAAGATTTTTTATTTTAGGGAGAGTGAGAAAGGAAAAATATAGGAACATAGTAGAGAGAAAAGCTCACAAAAAAATCATAGATTTCATAGTTTATAGATATAGGTATTATATTTTCTTATTGTAACGATCTAGGTTCATGTCAAACTTGTAGTAACATTTTGTAATCTTTGAAGAGTTAATGATTAAAGATAGAATCAACCTCAATTAAGTGTCTTCATCTATGCAATTTACATTTCTATGTGTGTGTTGATTAGGTGGATAGATTTTGTGATGTATCTTATTAGAATAATAATGTAAATGCATGGTTATGGTAACAAATTATAAAGTATACTCATTTAATATTTTGTAAATATCTATTATTTTCTAAATGATGTGCAAAACTGATCTTTCTTGTGCATTTTGAAAGATAATATTTTGTGATACCTTGATCAAGGTATCATCATTGGTTATAGTTATTATAATTTTGTATGAACTCTATGGCTCTATGGACAAACTAGAGAAAGGAACATGTTTACTATCGGTTCCATTTCCATATTATCCTAACATACTCACAATAAATTAACATAAGCATAATTTATTTTAAGTTAGTATAGTTTGTCCTCATTTCCATATCTACATATAGATAACTGTTAATGTAAATAGAGTCTATATCTACCTAGTTAGTTAATCATCTATCTAGGATTGACCTACTCACACTATTCTTAAGTTTACTTAGGTTTCTTTTTATTTTTGTCTCACTTCATAGCATTGAGACACGTGTCCTCATGAGTCCTCATGACTTGAGACACCTATTGCATGTACACTTGCCACTTGCTCACCCACTTGTCAAGTGAGCTCACAAGTGTCCCATCTTTGGAGTGGCAGTCAGAGTTTCACTCCAACCTTCTCACCTTCTCATAATTTCCTATATATACAAGGATTTATCATTGTATTTACAGACTCTTCATTTGTATATTGATAGGCAAACTATTGCGCTCATTTTGTTCACTTGTGGAAGTTTGTTTCATGCTCTTGATCTTGGCATTCTCCAACATGGTATCAGAGCCATAAGAGCATGCTTCTTCCTACATTGAAGTGACTCCAACACTTATCCCTATCAATGGAGCATCACAAAGAAAAATGAACAAAACCATCACATTCAAAAGGCCTGGGAAACAAAAAAATGCCTTCCATTTCATCAAATTTGGTAACTTTGACTTTTTGCAATTTTTTGGGTCTTTGTGTTGATTGTACAAAAGTTGTTAAAATTCAAAAAAAAATAGCAGAGGGCTAATCTACCCTCTTCCAATCTGCTCATTAGAGTAGAAAATTAATTTTTTTTGCAAGATTTTGGCCATTTTGGCCTCCTTGTAGTCTCGCAAGAAATTTGGCTAGTTTGGCCTCCTGCATGGTTTGTGGCCTTGATCAGCCAATTTGGAAAATTATTTCTCTGGTTCATTAGTGAGAATTTACAAAGATTTTTCCTATGTCATAAGACTAATCTCTATCTCATCTTAGATCCATACATTTAAGAGGTGCCTCTATTCAGTGCCCTAGTCGCTCACATCCATGATCAAATCGGCCTCATTTACTCTAGTCTACTATTGAAGCATTCAACTCCAATGCCTCCATCAACAAGCAGAAACTTGCAATACCCACCTTGGATGAAGTAGTTTTATGAGTCACCTATTATCTATTGAATTTACTTCAGACTCCAGTTATTTTTTGCATCCCTTTGCAAATCGTGACTCCAAGAATCATTCCCTGGTCACGAGGCATTCAATCGAAGGTAAATTTTGTAGGAGATTTGAAGAGTTTGATTAAATATCTCCATGCCTAGCCTAACCTACCTCTAAACAATTTATTTTAAAACATTGTTATGTTAGTAGTTTTGTATCAATTACATGGCGTAGGAAAGAAATTCTACACTATTTTTTGCAAATACTTTATTCAATTACACCCTGCCTCCAACGGGTCTCTATAGCAGTAGTCCTCTACATGGTTTGTTCTTTTCACACAACCTCTAGTTGCATATTGACTAGAACCTCTCCACATGACTTGGTCTTCCTTTCCATACCCACATCCACTCCCACTCCCACGCCCACACCCATGCCCATGCCCATGCCTTTATTGAGGCCTTAATGGCTTGCATATCTGACAATGCAAAGAGGTAAAAAGTGTGTAGGTCTAGCTTGTGGAAGAAGTTGGTTCTAAAGCAATCAATATGTGACTTGCATGCCCTCTAAGTGGTTCTATTTGTCCTTTTGACTAGGGTTTACTAACTGCTTGATCAATTTTTTTTGTAATTGTGATACTTTATGATACGGTTTTTTAAACTGTTAGGATTTTTTAAAAAACCCCTAAGTTTTATAAAGGGAGGAGTTTTTTTTGCAATACATTAGCGAAAGGGGGGCTCTTTTCATTTTTGCATAACTTGCAGATGGGGAGGAGAAATTTCAATTGTAAGTAGTCATTTGAAAGCTTCTTCCAACACGGATGTTGTCACATTGAAATGTTTATACTTTGTTGTTGTTTAATCTAATTTGTTAAGCTCTAAATTCAAGTGTACTTTATGAAATTTTCAATGGGGCATAACTTTCACCCCATTTATTGAAAATTCATATTTTTTTGAAATGCATCAAAATTTCACAAGGATTCTAGTTTTTTAATAAAATTTTAGTTTAGGAAAGCCAATTTTTCACTATTTGTAAAAATATCAGTAAGTTATAAATGGACGATTTGACTTCCAAACTTGACACAAACTTGTAATTCTTGCTTTACATCTTTCTGGGGGGTCTACAATCATATATAATATAATTTTGGGTGGTTTGCTAAGGCACAATTCAAGCGCCTTGTTGTGTTTGCATCATGGATCCAAAAATTGACTTGTTAACACCACATAACTTTCACACATGGAAATTCAAAGTACAACTACTTCAATCTAAGGGATTATGGAAAATGATCAATGGACAACAAATGCAGTTTACTAGAGAGTTTGAGCAGTTTACTTATTGAAACAAGTTATGGGTCTAATAGGTCTTCTTATTTCAAATAACTTGCAATTCCACATTTTTTAGATGTACAACTCCTAAGAAAATGGGATAAATTTGAATCTCTCTTTGGTAAAGTTGACGAGTTCAAGATTTTACAATTGGATGCAAAATTAACAACACTATCTCTTGATTCAGTTCTATCTATTGAAGACTTCTTGGTATAGTTCAAGTTTTTTCTTTCTAGACTTCAACGTAGTGGTAAAAAAAAAATAGATAAGGAATGTGTCTTCTTGATTCTATCAAAGCTTAAACGTCCTTATCAAATGTTTGCTTCTTCTTTCTATTCTTCAATTGATGATCTTGGAATTGCACATGTAATTCCTTCTTTTGAACAATTTTGTGATAGAATCACAAGATAACAATCTAAATTAATCTCCATGGATGCTATCAACTCTTCAAAAATTCAAGCATTAGTTGCTCAATCATCTAAGGAAAAGAAAAAATCTAAGGATAATGTTAAGGGATCAAAATCATGCACTTCATTAGATTCATCTCCCTCATCAAAAGGGAAAATTTCTAAGGATAAGCCCAAATGTACTTATTGTACAAGAATAGGGCACGAAGAACACCAATGTTACAAAAAGGAAATTGATGACTTGAAGTTTATTCTTCAAAAAACTCAACTTCAATTGTCTAAGACAAGTGGTTCTTCAATTTTTACATCAACATCATCCACATTTTTAGCAAAGGATAAGCATAAGGGTATGGCACTCATTTCTTCTTCAAACAACATGTCACAGAAGTGGCTTCTTGATTCCGGGGCATTGCACCACATGGTTGTATCTAGGGAATTGTTTTCTACATTTGAGAATTGTTCATTCCCACCAATATTGATGGTGAATAACACCTATATGTTAGCTCTTGGAAAAGGATCTATTCAGATTAGAGAAGGAACATTCAGTGATGTACTTTATGTACATTCCTTATCGAATAATCTCCTAAATTTCATTTATCAAATTACAAATAGTGGCGAAATAAAAATAGTCGAGTTCACACCATATTTTGTGATCATCAGAGATTTGTGGAGTAGAGATATTATTGCCATGGTTCATGTAGATCATGATTCCAGATTGTATTCCTTTTCTTCCTTTGGTTCAACCAACTCTGATGATGGTTTCAGTATAAATGACACTAATACCTTCAACATGCATAAGGAGATACAACATGGTTATTTGAACCTTGGAGTTTTATTATCCTCATTGGTTTCTTCACCTCACATTAATATTACATCTCCTTCATATTATGCTTCTTTAGTATTGAGTGTCCCTACATCATCAGTTTCTCATGATTCAGAGCAACATGATATTTGTAGTTATGTTTCCACTATAGTTGAATGGAATGAATGACATATCAAACTTGTTTAGTGAATCCTATTTTATAGATTTGGTAGTTAACTTTGATAACAACCACATCAACACTATTGCCAACCATCATCTTTCAAAGATCTCACCATTATCTTTGGACCTTTTGCATCATTCAGAGACTTCTATTCTTCTCGCATGGGAATATATTATGGACCTACCTATAGTCCATCTTCTTCCACAAGGAAGAAATGTTGTTCGACAATCAGGGATCACATTATGTATTCTACTTCTAGCATCACTTAGCATTGTAGGTTTTGTGAACTTATGGGGGGGATCCATAGTATCTCTCTCTCTTAGGAGGGGAATATTTCTTGTACTTATGTGATAGAAGTAGTTCTTAGGGGGTCATCATGAGTCCTATCTTCTTCACTTGTACATTCCATTGCATTTGCATTATGATCTCTTTGGAGAGAGGTTTTTATTTCCCACTGGGTTTTTCTCCTATACTCCACTTTATGAGATATTTGTACATGAGTACCCAATATGACCTAGTATCTGAGACTCATCAATTGTGCATACACCTATCTGGGGGGTGTTAGTGTAAATAGTATTTATCTACATAGCTAGCTAATCACCTATATGGGATTGACATATTCAGACTTAGCTTAAGTTTACTTAGGATTCTTTTTCTTTTTGTCACACTTCATAGAATTGAGACATGTTTCTTCATGAGTCCTCATGACTTAAGACACCTATTGCATGTACACTTACCAATTGCTCACCCACTTGTCAAGTAAGCTCACAAGTGTCCCATCTTTGGAGGGGTAGTCAGAATTTCACTCCTACCTTCTCACCTTCTCATCCTTGCCTATATATGCAAGGATTGATCATTGTATTTACACACTCTTCATTTGTATATTTATAGACATAATATTGTGCTCATTTTGTTCACTTGTGGAAGTTTGTTTCATGCTCTTTATCTTGGAATTCTCCAACAATAACAACATAAGTGGTTATTAAAAGACACATCCATTGACATTTATGTGGTGTAAATTATTTTCTTTAATAAGGTTCTTAACCCTAAATATTTTAGATCATTAGATAGGCATAAAGTGAAAGCCAAAATAGGGTACATTATGCAATGGATATAGTTTATGTTAGGATAAGTATTTAGTTTCTATGGTGATATATATTGCAACACCTTAGGAAAATCTCTCTCCCCCCTTTTTAACAAAGCTAAAAGTGAAGAAGGTCCTACCCACCTCAATAATTGGTCCTTGGTTACCCAATCTAAGCGCAAAATTTTTAATTTTATTCTTAAGCTTGACAACCATTACACTTCGGAGACTATTCAACCTTAGGGATTTGTGCCCTACAAATCAAATAAATAACAAATTGGTGTCATTACTAAGGAAACAATTTCAAGTTTTATTTAAAAAATACTAGTAATAAAAATTTATGACTACGTACTTTGTTAATAGATTGACACAATAAATTAATAGAGAACTAAGTTCTTGTTTGGTATTTAAAATATTAGCTACTAGGAAAATTTTGGTCTCTTCCATTGGAAGAATGGTGACTTTATTTTAGTCAAACCTAAAAATTAGAAAATTAGAATTTATGATGGACATAAAAAGAATAGGCTTCAATTTGTGCATAACAACATTCATCATGGGAAGCTTTAAGTAATGGTAATTATTTTATACATACCCCTCAATTTTTAGATGTAAGAACTATAGGTTGACATAATTCATGCATTGATTTTAGAGATCAACACATATATACTTTTGAAGACTCAAATGATAATAGAATAATTAGAAAATGAGAAAAATGAATGGATATAATTATCGAAGTGTAGAATAGGAAAAGTGATCCTAGATCCAACTAGATTAACTAGGATTAACTTCCTTCACTTTCCCTCTACATTCAAACACAAAACCAACTAGGGTTGATAATTGGCTTACTACCACAATGGAGAGCCAATATCTTAGGGTTTGGTTCTTTTGATTTTCAAAGAGGACAAGTTTGATGTGTGTTTTAACAAGACTATTTGACTGAAACCCTAGATCTGAAAATTATTTTGTCACACAGATGAAAACAAAAATTATCAAAATAATTGTAGATATGAGAAGGGGATACAAAGAGGAACTTGGTATTAAAATTTGGGCTTGAATTGGAGGGATAAGGGCAATGGTGCCCTTTTATAGAGATGCCACCTTTTTGGGATCCAAAAACTCTAAAAGGTAGGTTATAGTCTACTTTGTGTTATGTCTTGCTCCATACAAAACTTCTGAATGTGTCCTACACACATGAAAGAAGGGGGGAATTTTGTGTTGTATAAGGGATTTCCTAAGTCAAACCCCATTTTTGTGTTTCCACCTCCATTTACAACAAATGATGATGATCAAGAGGGTGTGTCTATTAGCAGTGGTTGTCATTGATATCAACACTCTGTGAATTGTGTGTGGTTGTCATTTATGTCAACACTTGAGATTGTTGTATGTTTGGCATTGGTTTTCATTGATGTCAAAACTTGAGAAGGTTGTTGTGTATGTTTGGGAGATTGTTAGTATTGGTTTTCAACACTTGGGAAGATTGTTACATTTTTGGGTTGTCATTGATGTATGATAATGTGTTGCTGAAGTTCATGATTGGATGCAATTCCTTGTTTGATGTCATGTAAAGAAGTATTTTGTATGGTTTTTGTCAATATAGTTGTTTTCATGATGATATATTAAGATGGGGATTAGAAGTATTTATGATGGTGGAGAGATGTTGTTGATGGCCTATTGCATGTTGTATGCTCTCTCCTTTTTTTCCTAAAGAAGTATGTGTTGTAAGGTTGTTCTGGCCTTTGTAAGTGGGTAAGCAGTTCTTGTTTTAGAATGTTGCTGTGAAGACTGTTTGTGAGAATTCTTCACATTCCTTCACTGTTGGAGAAATGGTATTGTGGTTTGGGATTCATATTTTGTGTTCTATTGATGTTTTACTCCTATATAATTTTTCAAGTCACTTGTGTTGTCGAGGTTGTTTCTATCAATTGCAGAAGGTTGGAAATATTGTTGGTTATTTGTACTGGTCTGAAAAATGCTCTGCATTTCTCCACAATGATGTTTCTACTCATGTCGATTAGTGAATGCACTCTCAATGTTTGTCCAATGTCTTTGTTCAAATTCCATGTGTTGAAGTGTTCCGCAAGTTGTTATATTAATGTTTTATCTCATGGTTGTGCATTCTATGTTTCTAGAAGAAGTATTATGTTCCTATTTGGGTTGCAGTAACTGTTGGTCACATGACAGTATAAAAGAAGCATCTAGAAGTGTTTTTGGATGTTAAAGGAACATCCCTTTGTGATTTTCATGTTGGTATTACATTATGTTTGAGTTGGTATTTTGGAAAATCTATGGATATCTGGCCGACAAGGCTTGTTCTCTTTCTTGTGCTATGTACTTGAGGGTTTACACTAGCATATGAAGTTGTGTTAATATGTTTTAGGGTCATGAACTATCTTGGTTAGAACCACATTGAGTTGAAGTTATATTTTTGGGCTAATTGGTTATGTGCTACATGCTTCATCTACACGTTTCCTTGTTGCTGACTTGAGTTTATGTGCACCAGCATGTGAGTTGTTTGGGATCACATTGGAAGATGTAGTAAGGTTATTTTTTGTCCTCTCGTCTCTTGGATAGGAATGCACTATGTTTGAGTGGCCAACTTGTTGAGATTATTGTTTATCTTCTTCTTGGTTGACCTAATTGATGTTTTGAGGTCTTGCAATGAATATAAATACAAGAACATTTCAAATGCAAGAAGTGTGTGTTTGTGCAATGTATTAAATATCTCATAGAAGAAGTGTGAAAGTGTGTGGAAGAAAGATCATATGTGCTTTAATGCCTCAGTTGGAAAATTTTATTGTTGACATATTTTGTAAAATCTAAACCTTCATGTATCTTGCTCTAAGATAGTGAATCTCATCAGGTCCTTGTATCTTGCATTGGAGTTGTACGCTTTAGTTTGCAAGTCCTTTGTATCTTTCTCTAAGGTTGTGTACCTTAATTTGAAAGTATTTTGGTAATGAGCCTTATTTTGTAAGTAGTGAGCTTCATATGTTTTGAGTTAACTCTCACCATGGTTTTTCCCTCAGTTTTCTACATAAATCTAGTGTCATCTTGTGCAAGTGTGTTCTTTCTTTCATATTTCTTTGTTACTGAATTGATTAAGGAATTGAAGTGTTGTATCTTCATTGCTAAGGGTTGATAAACTTGTTAAGAGGTTAAATTTGTATATCTTTCCTTGTTGTTGATATGTTTAATTGTTTCTGGTTTGGTTAAGAAATTTGAATTGTGCTGAAGATCTTAAGTTTTGGAAGATACTAATTCACCCTCCCTCAGTATCTAGTGTGTTCAAAAATTGGTATCAAAGCAAAGTTCCTCTAAAGAAGCTTAATTTCTTGGGGAAAGATCTGGGATGACACATGATGGATCATACAATGGTCCTAGGTTTGATGGGACTAATTACACCTTTTGGAAATTGAGAATGGAATGCCATCTAAATTATCTAGGTTTTGGTGTTTAGTAATTAGTCAAGGATGGTTATGTTTCTTCTACTCCTCCTCCAATAGATCCTACTAAAATCAGGTTGTATGAGAATAATGACAAGGCTAAGAATGTTATTTTGTGTGGGTTGGCTGATTTAAAACTTTTAAAGGTGTTGAATTGTAGTTATGATAAGGATGTCTAGGGAAAACTTAGTAGCATCTATGAAGGAGATACCAAAGTAAAGAAAACTTACTTAGGTGCATGATGTAGTTATTGGCATCATAGGTCTTGGTGGTCTAGTAAATGAAGATGAGATTGTGAAGAAGGTTTTGAGATCTCTCCCTAAATCGTATAGTCATAAGGTGTCTACTATTGAAGAATCTATGGACTTGGATAAGTACTCAATAAATGAAATGTTTGGTGTGCTCACAACCTTTGAAATGAGAGGGTTTGACAAATATTCTCCAACGAAGGAAGCATCATTCAAAGCCAATAAAAAGATAGAAGATGAAGTAGCTTATTAGAATGATGAATTTGATGAGGTTGAATAAAAAATTGAATGAAGATTGATGAACGAAACCAACAAATACAAAGGTAAGTTACCTTTCAAGTGTTTCTATTGTGGAAGGATTGATCATTTTTCATCTAAATGTCCTTATAAAGTATCAGATGATAGTAACAAAAGAGAGAAGGTTAAAAAGAGTTTCTATTCCAAGGAAAGTAGTTGTTCCTAAGAATATGAGGATAATGATTCAAATGATGAAACCCTATTCATGGCCTTGAAAGACAAAAATATCAATATTAGAGAATGTAAGAGATCTGGTAATTTGCAAGCTAATAAGCTTAATGAAAGATCAATGGAAGTATAGACTACCGTTCATGCAAAGGAAGAAGAAAATTATTGGGTGATTGATAGTGATTTCTCTCACCATATGATTGGTGATAAGAGAAGGTTCATCAATCTCAAGAAGGTAAATGGTGGAGCTATTAAGTTTGGTGGTGAAGAGTTAGCACAAATTTTTGGAAAGGGTGCCATAAAATTGATGAAAAGAATAGGACTAAGGATGTTATCTATGTCAAGGTTCTGAAGCATGATCTTCCAAGTGTCAATCAAATGTGTAGCAAGGGATACAATCTTACATTTCATGCCAATGGTTGTGAGATTAGAAAGATAGGGTTTAGAAGACTAGTTGCTAAAGATATAAGGATAAATGGAAATGTCTATCATCTAAAGGAGGCTAATGGAAGAATTTACTTATTGGCTTAGTCCGAAGACTGTTGGATGTGGCAGAAAAGGATGGGAAACATCAATTTTGAAAATATGTTATAGATTAGTTCTTCTCATGTTAGAGATATGCTTGAGATAACCAAGCCTACAAAAATATTATGCAAAGAATGTCAAATGAGAAAGCAAACAAGGATAAGTTATAGACTGGACTATGGAGCTAACAATGCCATTGAAGCTAATTTAGAGTAGCCTATGTGGACCTACAAGAACAAGGAGTCAAAAATGTGAAAGGTATTTCATGTAATTTATAGATGATTACAATAGAATGAATTGGGTTACATTTTTAAGAGATAAATCATAAGCTTTTGATAAGTTTAAAATATTCAAAGAAAAAGTAGAGAATGAGATGGGTGTCAGATAGAGGTGAATTTACTTTAAATGAATTTGAATTTTTTTGTGAAGATCATGGTATTGGGAGACATTTTTCTTCTCCTAGAAACCCTCAATAGAATGGGGTAGTGGAGAGGAAGAATAGGGTTGTCCAAGAGATGGCTAGGGCTATGATAAAATATACTAATCTACTTGATATGTATTGGAAGGAAGTAGTTCATACTATTGTCTATTTTCTTAACAGAGTGTAGTTGAGGGTCAATAGCACTAAGACCCCTTATGAGTTGCGGTATGGAAGGCCTCCCTCTATTAAATACTTCAATTTTTTTGGTAGCAGATGCTAGATCAAAAGAGATGTAGAATACCTTAGAAAGTTTGATTCAAGATGTGATGAAGGGATCTTTCTTGGTTACTCAACTAGGATCAAGGCCTCCAAATGCTACAACAAGAGATTGGGAAAGATTATTGAAAGCAAAAATATTAAGGTAGATGAAGACTTGTATTAGATCTCACAAGAGCAAGAAGTTTGTGGACCTGATATACCTCCTAAGATTGAAGAAGAAGAAGAAAAAGAAGAGAAGGGACCAAAACCAATGAAGGCTCCCAAGACTCTAGAAGAGTATATGTAGAGGAATCATTCATCAGATTAGATCATTGGAGACAAGAATGAAAGTGTGTTGACTAGGAGAAGGATTTCAAGAGAAAGTGAGCAAGTAAATTTTTGTTTATTGTCAAAGGTTGAGCTCAAGAACTTTGTTGATGCTAGAAAAGATGGTGGTTAGATAAAGGAAATGGAAGAAGAGTTGGAATAGATAGAAAAGAATCAGATGTGGGAGTTAGTTCCTATACCAACTGAAAAAAATGTGATTGGAACTAAGTGGGTGTTCTGAAACAAGCTAAATGAAGATGGTGAAGTTGTGAGAAATAAGGCCAGATTGGTATGTAATGGATATTCTCAATTTGAGGGTATTGATTATGAGGAGACTTTTTCTTTGGTAGCCAGAATGTAGGAAATAAGGATGTTTCTTACTTTTTTTGCTCATAAGAAGTTCAAATTTTATCACATGGATGTCAAGCCTTCCTTCTTGAATGGTGATCTAGAGGAAGAGGTATATATTGAGCAACCGGATGGTTTCCAATTATCAGAAGATCCAAACATGGTATGCAAACTCAAGAAAGACTTTTATTGTCTCAAGCAAGATCCTAGAGCTTGATATGCTTGGTTGGATAATTATTTACTTTAGCAAGGTTTCAAGAAAGAAACTACAGATAGCAATCTTTACATTAAGGTTTAGGAAGACAAGTTGTTGATTGTGGTTGTATATATTGATGACATCATCTTTGTTAAAGATGATGATATGTGTAAGTAGTTTGCAGAAGAGATGCAAAAATAATTTTATATGTCTATGATTGGTGAGTTTTCTTTCTTCCTTGGGCCTCAAATTGTTCAATAAGATGGTGGTATCTTCATTTCTCAGGCTAAGTATGTAAAGGATGTGTTGAAGAAGTTTGGCATGGAGGATTCCAAACCAATAGTTAGCCCTATGGTGACTGGTTGTCAGTTGAGTAAATCTAATTAGTCTCTAGAGGTTGATCAGAATCTTTATAGGTCTATGATTGGATGTTTGTTGTACTTAACTACTTCTAGACCTAATATCATGCATGAAAAGAATACTAAGCAAACTAAGCAAACTCATGAGAAGGAAATGCAAAGAATTTCTAGATATTTGAAAAAAACTTTGGATTATGGTTTGTGGTATAAGGACAATAATTTTTCTTTGAGTTCTTATATTGATGTTGATTGGGTAGGATGCATGGATGACTAAAGAAGTACCAATGGTAGTGCATTTTACTTGGGAGACAAATTGGTCTCCTGGTTCAGTAAGAAGCAAGACTCAATGTCCTTATCCACAACAAAAGCTGAATATATTATGGCAGCATCTTGTCGCACCTAGGTGCTTTGGATGAAGTAGAAATTGAAGGATATAAAGGTTGCATATGATGATCCCATTCCTATATTGTGTGATAATTCGAGCATGCAATTGATATTTCTAAGAATCCAGTAATGCATTCAAGAACCAAACACATTTCTATCTGGCATCACCTTCTAACGGAGAAGGTTACAAAACAAGAAGTTAGATTGGAGTATGTGCCTACTAAGGATCAAATTGCATATATCTTCAATAAGGTGCTTTGAAAGGATACATTTGAGTATCTCCGATAAAAGTTAGGGGTTATTACCCCTCCTTGTTCTAACTAGATGCATAATTGGTACATTTGTCTAGGGGGAGAAATCCATGTCATATTTTTTTTTTCTTGGATTGATGTGTTCTACCTCTTAGGGGGATTTGGTAGTAAGGGGGAGCTTTGAAGTAGGTGTACAAGTGTTGTGAATGTATAGGTGTCTAGAGAAGTATTATTGGTCAAAGGGGGAGAATGTGTTGCTATTTCAATTGAAGATCTTTGACCCTTTTTCCTTGAAGTCAGAGAATGTGTTGTTGTCTTGTGTAGGTGTATGTTGCCATTTGTCCTTAATGAAAAAGGGGAGATTTCTTGTAGTGGTCGTCATTGATGTCAACACTTGATACTATTGTATGTTTGGAATTGGTTGTCATTGATGTCAAAACTTGAGAAGATTGTTGTGTATGTTTGGGAGATTGTTTATATTGGTTGTCAATACTTGGGAAGTTTGTTTCATGGTTGGGGTTTTATTGATGTATGATTATGTGTTGCTGAAGTTCATGGTTGGATGTCCTGCCTTGCTTGATGTCATGAAAAGAAGTATTGTGTATGGTTGTTGTCAATAGAGTTGTTTTCATGATGATATATTAAGATGAGAATTAGAAGCATTAAGATGAGGATTAGAAGTATTGCTAATGGTGGAGAGATGTTGTTGATGGATTATAGCATGTTGTATGCTCTCTCATGTTGTTTCTAAAGAAGTATGTGTTGTTGCAAGGTTGTTCTGGCCTCAACAAGTGGGTAAGAAGTTTGTGTTTCAAAATGTTATTGTGAAGACTATTTGGGAGAATGCTTTGCATTTCCCCATTGTTGGAGATATGGTCTTGTGGTTTGGGATTCAAATTTTGTGTTCTATTGATGTGCAGTCCTATATTTTTAGGTCACTATTGTTGTCGAGGAGGTTTCTATTAATTGTAGAAGGTTGGAAATGTTGTTGGTTATTTGGTTTGGTCTAAAAAATGCTCCACATTTCTTTGCATTGACTTTTTTGCTCATGCGGCTTGGTTAATGTGCTCTCAATGTCTGTGTAGTGTCTCAGTTCAAATTTCATTTGTTGAAGTGCTCCATAAGTTGTTTTGTTAATGTTATATCCATTGTTGTGCATTCTATGTTTTTGGGGAAAAGTATTATGTTCCTATTTGGGTCAAGTGATAGTTGTTGGTGGCATGATAGTATAAAAGAAGTATCCAGAGTTGTTGTTGGATGTTCAAGGAACATCCCTTTGTGATCTGAACATTAGTGGTTTATATATTTTGGTATTGTATTATGTTTGAGTTGGTCTTTTGGGAAATTTGTGGATATATGGCCGATAGGGCTTGTACTCTTCCTTGCACTATGTCCTTGAGGGTTTGTGATGCGATATGAAATTGTGTTAAGATGTTTTTGGGTCTTGTGTTATCTTGGTTATGTGCTAGACAATTCATCTACACATTTCCCTGTTGTCGACTTGAGTTGATATGCACCAATATGTGATTTGTTTGGGATCACATTGGAAGATGTAATAAGGTTGATTTTTGGTCCTCTCTATCTCCAAGATAAGACTGCACTATGTTTTTGTGGCCGACTTGTTGAGATTATTGTTTATCTTCCTCCTACCTAACCTAATTGATATGTTGAGGCCTTACGGTGGATATAAATGCAAGAATATAAATCAAATGCAAGAAGTGTGTGTGTGGAGTGTATTGAATATATCACAAAAAAAGTGTCAAAGTGTGTGGAAGAAAGATCATATGCGCTTTAATGCCTCAGTCAATAGAGTGTATTATTGACATATTTTATAAATCCTAAACCTTCATGTATCCTGCTTTGAGATAGCGAATCTCATCAGGTTCTTGTATGTTTCCCTAGAGTTGTATGGTTCAATCTACAAGTCCTTTATATCTTTCCCTAAGGTTGTGCACCTTAGTTTGCAAGTCTTTTGGTAGTGAACCTTATTTTCTAAGTAGTGAGCTTCATATATTGTGAGTAAACTCTCACAGTGGTTTTTACCTCATTGGGTTTTCCATGTAAATATGGTGTCATCTTGTGCATGTGTGTTCCTTGTTCATCTTTCATTATTGTTGATCTAATTAAGGAATTGAATTGTTGTATCTGTTAGCTCTCAAAAACGCAGGTGAAATGCCTCAAGAGGCTGCCAATCTCTTGATACACTTTAGGGTAACAGACAAGGTCAAGAGATCTTAACCTTCTACTCTTCAGATGCTGCTAGACCTAGGCGGGTGTACCTTTCTGAATGAAGCAAACTTGACTTATGATTATCCTTTTGAATTGCTTTGTCCACAATGGCATATCAGAGTGAACAAATGAAATCAACTTGATAGCAATAACAACCTTCTGATCTAAATCCTAAAATACTCAATTAATAGATGTAAAGAAACTGAATATATCCAAATGATGAAATGCAGAGACCAGTGCCTTATTGGGTATGCGGAGTCGAATGAAACAAAAATGGGCAACTTATTTTGGCAGAAAATCAAATTGTTGGCATACGATTTGTTTATAACTTATATAAACATGCAAAATTATGACTACTAAGCTCTACTTTAATAATCCACATGAATCTTCCTGATTACTGTGATCAACCAAAAGGATTTAATCTCTCATTGAAAGAACCAATAGATTAATTACGTAGAAAAAAACAAATGTGCACTGATAAACTAAAAATAAGCTTGTTACTTCAATTTAAATAACCAGAAAGAATCAACTTGGAGACACTTAGCAATTCTTTTAAATAAACTCAACATGCAATTGACACCAGAAATAAACTACCACACCAGCTAAATTTCATTGAAATCGCTATTTGAAAACATGCAACATAGTCTCTGGAATGAGAAATTTACTATACTGTATCCATCTCTACCTACTGCCTCTAATGTAAAATCTACCGCATATTACATTTGGAAGTGCCTATTTATACACTAGTATTAGAGATCAAAACACCTCAACTGTAGAGTTCAGGAACGTTTCACATGTCAGCTTCCAACGACATTTTAGAAAATATCATATGTCGGCCCACAACACTTTAATTTTATTAATCATCAGTGAACCAGTCGCGAAGACAATGCAACAGTATGCCGAAGGTAATTATAACGTTGATCAATGTCATCTCGTGTTCCTCTATTCTTTATGTTATTCGCTTTCGTCGTGACCATCTGTTCGCTACGCCGAAGTCAAGAAGTATCCATTTGTCCTCTTTATGTTTCGCTATAGCTCTGTGATGTTGGGGAGAGGTTATAGAGATTACCGAGTTATACCGAAAGTCCACATGAAACATTTTGGTCACTGTGACTTAAATTTTTTCTTGCCGACGAATCCATCCATCTCATACATGTTGCCATAACTTCCAACTTTCGAAAAAACATCACGTAGAGTATGTTATGTCTTACCAAAAACCCCGAGCTCACACCTGTTCGCCAAGACGACACAAACCTCTCGCCGAAAGCCATTAAATAGAAACCTAAGTAACCCGTCGGTGAGACAAATACACTTCGCTATGTCCTCCTGCCGCAAGCTTCAACTCTTACTGAAAGCCCCATGCACAAGTCGGTGTGACATCACAGAATTGTTATGACATTCCACCGAAGATCTTAACTTATGTCGATAAGACAATTCTTCTACCTCTGGTCGGTGAGACAATAATATATCACCAAGACCCTATCCTGAATACCACGACTCTGGCCGTAGAAATCCCATATGAGCTAATCGGTAAGACACAACAAATTCGCTATGACCATATATTGACGGTATGACTTTTGCCGATATGAATCTTTTTTGTCGCTGAAACAAAAGAAGTGTCCTGCGGATAGCTGTCAGTGAATAAAATTCAATTGCTGTGACACAGGAAACATCTTGCCGATCGGCAACATAGAAGTTTACAAGTAGAAGAATGGATCGAGGAAACCTTAATACTATCACGCCAATAGGAAGAAAAATGTGAAAAATGCAGACCGACGGAAACACGGGATAAAGTATGCAAAATGTAAGCCGAATGTCATGATGGAAGGGAAGATGTTCCTATGATAGGGAATCATATGGGAACTCAAGGGGATGAAAATTTGTGAAATTAGGCAAAAATTTATAGTCCCAACAGTATCTTTTATTGCTAAGGTTTTTTAAACTTGTTAAGAGGTTAATTTGCTACATCTCTCCTTGGTATTGATATGTTTAATTATTTCTAGTTTGGTTAATAAGTTTAAATTGTGCTAAAGATATTAAGTTCCAAATGGGTTTAAGTTTACGAAGATACTGATTTTCCCCCCTCTCAGTATCTGATGTGTTCAACAGTGCTCTAGGTTGGGCAGAGGCCAAAATAGCAATAATTGTTTGAAATGAAAAATGAAAAATGGATAATGTTACCTTAGGCATGAAACCTAGGTTGTCAAATTGATATTTACAATATAAGTCACCACAAAAGTTGATTGATGGATGCTTGGATTGCTTGATAGACCTGAAAAATGTTAGTCCACAAAACATAATAGTTTGTTGTAGCTAGCATATAGAGCATAAATCATACATCTTCATAAAATGGCATCATTGATCATAATGGATCCTTGTTCATATTTTTTTATTTGTTCCTAGTGTCTTGAAAGCATGATCTTGATTGATGAAAGCTTCGTAATAATGTTGTTAATTTTTCCCTTGAATTTTCCATGATTTCTTTCGAGGATACTCAATTGTGATTCCATAATTTCTTGGACTTCAAATGGTGAAAAAGACTATATTATATATAATTATTCATTTTCTACAAAATTAATTATCAAAATATGACAAATGAAATCAGATTTTTAAATGTTTTTGATAGATACAGTAGCATTACAAGGGTTTTGACCCAATTAGAAAATTCCTAGAGGCTGAAAACCAAATCTAGAGACCATAGTAGCATAATAACAATGCTTAAATAGTTCATCAAAAACAAACAAAAACAACAAATATAAGACACCAACAAAACAACCTAACCAACAAATAGCTGACCCCAATCCTTAATTAGGAACTTGAAAAGTTCCTTGTGACTATTATCATTATCCTCAGTATTTTCCAAATCTTTGTCTTATAGCAAGTATAGGGTAGTTGTAGATCTGTGTATAACCTTGGAGCTAAATTTGGAAAGACTGGCCATATTTTTATCAATGTCTAGAACCTTCTTTTTAAGATCAACAAGTTCTCCCACCATAGTAGCACATTGAGGAAAGCTATGAAGCACACCTTGAGAGTCTATACTAGAATTTTCCATACTACCCATGTTCTTGGGATGGATCTTAGTAATGCTTTGTAGATCTTTAGAATCAAGACCATCTTCCTCCACATCAGTTGAGAGACTCACCTATTTAATCACATCCTCAACCCATTTCTTCCTAGAAGTCTTTTGGTGACTTGCTAGATGGTTGGACCTTCATAGATGAGAGCTTCTAACAACCTCCTCGGCCTTGTACTCTTCAAAATTAAAAATAACAATGTTCTCCTTGACCAAGACTAGATTTTGTGAAACTTTCTAATTTTTGGTGGGGGGTTCTAAAACCCCATTTGGTCATGTTTTCTCAAACCAAGAGAAGGGGGAAATTTTTTAAGTCAAAAAGCCTTGAGATGCTTGATATTGGTCAAAATTAGGAGACCTAGGTGAAGTATTATCCTCAATAAGGTTAGGGGGTGGAGGGTTGTGTGGTAGCATTATAAGGTTAACCCAAAAGGGAGGTATGATTAGAAACATAAAGCTTCTTCAATTTACCTTTCTTTTTCCCTCGAGGGGCTAAAGTGGTCACAACCTAAGGGGAAGAATGGAGTTTCCTCAATCAAGATAGCTTGAATTTTCTTTGGCAGGCATAGGACAAGATTGAATTGGTAAAGGCACATGAGAAGACCTTGATGAAGGGGAATGGGATATTTTTCTATGCATTTTTTGCTCGAATCTAGGACATCCTTTATAGAGATTTCTAGGGAGGTTAACAAGTAGAAAGGGGAGCTTAACAACACCTTATGGAAGAAATGGTTAAGAAGTGAGAAGTGGTTAAAATAACAACACTTGAATCTACCTTCAAGAGTAAAATAATTCATAAGAATGAGGCATACCTTATCCCATGGTGAAGGGAGTTTCTCCCTCTCGAACCACCTCGCATTTTAATAGGTTGTTCACCCTCCTTGAAAAAAAGAGTTAAATTTGTTGGCAACACAAGGGTAGACAACTGAGAGGGGGGGTGAATCAATTGTCATAGAAATTCAAACGTAATAAACTTATTAACCTTATTCTTAGATCTGATTAATAACCATGAAAACATAAATCATCAACACATTAGAAACACACATAACACCAATATTTTTTTTATGTGGAAACCCTATTAGGGGAAAAACCACGGTGGAGGTTAGTCCACAAGATTACACCCTATTAAAAGTATAAAAGAAATGTGAATGGGGAATGCACATGCATTTAGACACACTTCCTAGAGCTCGTTGCTCAATTACAACAAGGATTACAACCCAAAGGAAGACACACTGTCTTACAGAAACATTCGGATTACATCCGCAAGATTTTGAATTGAGAAAATATCTTCTAATGCTTGATTACAGTTCCAGTTAAACACATGAACACTTCTTCACACTTTGTTGACTCTTCTTCACACTTTGCTTCTACCTTTGAATTATTAGGACATTATTCACATATCTCATACACATGCATTCCTTCAAATGAAATAAACAATCACTTATATATATATCCACAACAAGAGATTACATCACTACATGTCGGCTTCAACAAAATAATAAAATGAGTACAAACTGTTGGCCCAAAACTTTAAAAATTATTAATGTGAATCAACCAAGGTTGGCCACAACATAGTGAAGACCCAAAATATAAACCTCAAACATGAAACACCTTCAAAAATTATTGCTCGAAGATCCACAACATGCTACAACACCCTGTCGGCCAGGAACATGAAAAACATGAACAGGCAAGAGAAAATTACCAATCGTGAGCACAAAAATCAATGAGGACATGAAAAATAGATAGAGCATGATTTAGAAACATCCAAAAAAATCATGAATCACTAGAGAATCATCCACAACAACTGAACCTACTAGAATCACATCATCTTCATTCAGGAACATCAACTGAAGCAACAAAAAAATATCAGAACACAACTGCTCATAACTCGATCAAATCTTTATGTGGATCTTTGAAACTTAACGTGGATAAACTAGATATACTAAAAAACAAACCCTTTAATCCACAACCTCTGATCATCAACATACTTAGCTCACCAACAGACTAAACTTCACTTCACCACTGACAACTTGCAACTTATTTCATTACAATTTTCTCAATATCCTCGACATATACAACCTCTAATACATTAATGCCAATAGTGTTGACATCAATGAAAAACACATATCAGCAACACAACCACAACATCCAAAAATATCCCCCTTTGGCATTGATGGCAACACATGATGTGAAAAACACCATCAACACAACTTTCTCTTAGCACTTTCTCCCGCTTAGGTCCCGACTCTTTTCTTCTCAACTCTTTCACATGACTATTATCCCCACAAGGTTTTTCACATTTCTCTTCTCCCCCTTTGACATCAATGACAAAGATACACAAAAGCTCTAAACCACATATCTAAACATCTGACTACTCCCCGAGTAGTAGCCACCACAACATCAATCCAAATCAAGATATGACTGTGAAGTGCACAGACTGATGCAAGTCAATGCATATTAGTTTTGATTAGGAGGGGTAATCACCCCTAGCTTCCCTCTGAGATACTCAAAAGTATCCTTAGGCAAAGGCTTTGTAAAGATGTATGCAATTTGTTCCTGAGTAGGAACATACTCCATTCTGACTTCCTTTTCAATCACCTTCTCTCTCAAAAAGTGGAACTTGATATATATATGCTTGGTCTTTGAGTGTAGCACCAGAGTCTTAGAAATGTTAATTGCACTTGAATTATCATAGAATATAGCAATAGTTTCATCATACACAACTCTGATATCTTTCAACATCTGCTTCATCCACAATACTTGAGTACAATTGTTAGCAGCAACAATGTATTCTGCTTCTTACTTAACCCCTAAAATCAACTTCTTTCCCAAGAAAAATGCACCACCACTGGTACTCTTTCTATCATTCACATCTCCTACCCAATTAGCATCAGTAAAGGCACTCAAAGTAAGATCATCATCTTTAGGATACCACAGGCCAAAATCAACTGTCCCCTTCAAGTATTTGAAAATCCTCTTCACAGCTATCACATGAGATTCCTTGGGATCAACTTGAAATCTTGCAACAAAGCATACAACATTCATGATATTAGGTCTAGTTTGATTCAAATAGAGCAATCCACCAATCATGGATCTGTATCTAGTTTGATTTTCTTTCAGGGAATCATCATCTTGTGTCAACTTGCATTCGGTCATCATAGGTGTACCAACTGGCTTTAAATCTTCCATACCAAACTTCTTTAGCAATTATTTCACATACATGGACTGAGATATAAAGATCCCTTTATCTAACTGAGTAATTTGCAATCCCAAAAATAATTTCATCTCTCCAATCATAGACATCTCAAACTCACTCCGCATCTCATCAGCAAACATCATGCACAAACCATCATCTCCTCCAAAAATGATACATCAACAAAGACTTCCACAATCAAATCTTTATCATCATCAATCTTGAAATACATATTACTATCAGTAGTACCTTTATTAAATCAAAGCTTGAACAAATACTTGTCCAATCTAACATACCATGCTCTTGGGGCTTGCATAAGTCCATACAGTGGTTTCTTCAACTAACAAACCATATTTCCCTGATCAGTCAATTGAAATCCATCAGGTTGCTCAAGATACACCTCTTCTTCCAGTTCACCATTTAGAAATGTTGACTTGACATCCATCTGATAAACCTTGAAGTTTTTGTAGGCAACATAAGCAAGAAATAGTCTCACAGCTTTAATCCTAGCAATAGAAGAAAAAGTTTCTTCTAAGTCAATTCCTTCTATCTGAGAATATCCTTTAGACACTAATCTTGCTTTGTTTCTAACTACTCCTTGCTCATTCAGTTTTTTTCTAAAGACCCATTTAGTTCCAATTACATTTTTGTCCTTATGTCTAGGAACAAGAATCCATGTATCATTCTTCTCAATCTATTGTAGTTCTTCTTTTATTGCTTCTACCCAATGTTCATCTTTGCATGCTTCATTCATACTATTAGGCGCAGTCTTTGAAATCAAATAATATTCTTCTACAATTTTTCTCCTAGTCTGAACACCTTTGTTATCACCTATGATCTGATCTTTTGAATGATTTAATCTTACATACCTTGGAGTTTTAGGATGTTCTTGAACTTTAGGCTCTTGTGATCTCTCTTCTGCACTTTTGCTAGTTCCTTCTTGATTTTCTTGATTCACCAAAATGATTTGAAATTTATTTTGAGTATGAACTTTCTTTCCTGTGACTAAACTATTATTTTGATCATTTGAATCATATCCGTAGGTTCTAGATGGTCTAGCTATGTCTTCATCAACATTGACATTTGCACTTTCAACCACTTTCCTGAATCTCTTATTGTAGAACTGGTAGGCCTTGCTTTTAGTAGAATAACCAAGAAAGATTCCTTCATCACTCCTAGCATCAAAATTTCCTATATCTTCATCTCTTCTGATAAAGAATTTACTCCCAAATATTTTGAAGTACCTAAGAATAGGCTTGTGACCAAACCATAGCTCAAAAGGAATCTTACTAGTATCACCTTTGACTTGTACTCGGTTGAGAGTGTAAAAAACAATACTCACTGCTTCTTTCCAATAGATATGAGGAACATTTCCTTCCAGCATCATAGTCTTAGCAGCATCTTGAATTGTCTTGTTCTTCCTTTCCACAACTCCATTTTGTTGAGGGGTTTGCGGTGCAGATAATTGTCTCTTTATCCCATGCTCTTCACATAAAGAATTAAACTCATGAGAAGTTAATTCACCAACTCTATCTGATCTCAAACATTTAATCTTCAAACCTATCTCTGTCTCAACCATAGCCTTAAAAATCTTGAACTTCTCCAAAGCTTCAGATTTCTCCCTTAAGAAAGCAACCCACATCATTCTAGAATAATCATCAATAAGTAGCATGAAATACCCATCTCCTTGTAAACTTATGATTCTAGAAGGACCACACAAATCAATATGCACAAGCTCCAACACTTCATTTGAACAATGTTGTTTGCTCTGAAATGAAACTCTAATTTGCTTCCCTAACTAGAATTCCTTGCATATGGTATTAGTAGGTTTTATCAACTTAGGAAGATCTCTCACAACTTGAGTAGAGATTATCTTGATAATATTATCAAAGTTAACATGACACATTCTCCTATGCCACAACCAACTTTCATCAACTTAAGCAATCAGGCAACTTTTATTAGCAACATTTAGGTGAAAGATATTACCTTTTGTTTTTGTATGAGAAGCAATTACATTTTCAGAACTCCCCAATATTCTACACTTTCCATTCTTGAATTGAAGATTGTATCCCTTGTCAATAATCTATCCAACACTTAAAATATTGTGCTTCAAACCTTCCACATATAGAATATCATCAATATTATTCTTACCATCAAGAGAAATGGATCCTCTGCCATGGATTACACCAGCTTTGTCATCACCAAATCTTACTACACCACCATCATACTTTTCTAGGCTCAAAAATTTTCTTTTATCACTTGTCATATGATGAGAGCATCCACTGTCAATCACCCATTCATCTTTTTCTTCAACTCTGGCTGCTAGAGATTTCTCCACATTTGAGCAACTAGCAGATTTAGTAGGAATTGGATCATTTTCCTTAATAGTAATAAATACCCATTCATCATTTGTCACACCTTCATCAGTAGCATAATAACACTTTCTTTGGAATCTAGGCTTGTTAGGTCTTGGCTTAGGAACTCTTTCCAGGCACCTTGATAGAAAATGACCTATCTTATTGCAAGAAAAACATTTAATAGACAATTTCCCTTTATACTTACCTTCTCCTCTAGCTTCCCTTTTGACAATAAGTGCTTCAAGCTTGTCCAGTTCTCTTTCTTCTTCTTCAATATTTCTCATTTTCTCCTCATACTTGAATATCTTTCTAGAAGAAATTTCTCTTGGATCATATCTTTGTTTATCTTTTCTGGAGATAGTAGCCTTGAATGCAGATTCTATCTGAGGAAGAGCATCACCAAATTCACTTAACTCAAAATCAGTAAGCTTACCAATCAACATATCTCTGGTTACATTTTTCACAATCTGGACCTCCTCAATAGCAGTAGCTTTGGCTTTGTATGCAGCAGGCAAATATCTAAGTACTTTAGCAACAATCTCTGATTCTTCCAATTTTCCACCAGCACATCTAATACTACACACAAGTTCATTCACTCTCTACATAAAATAAGTAATGTTCTCATCATCACCCATTCTTAGCATTTCATATTTCCCTTTTAGACTATAACTTAGCAATCTTCACATGAGTATCACCTTCATACAATGTATCCAAATTTTTCCAAATCTCATACGCAGTCTTCAAATCCATCACATTTGTCATCTCTGAATCAGTCAAAGCACTCAACAAAGCTTCCCTAGCCCTAATATTGTATTCAAAATCCTTAATCTCAGCAGCAGTAGAAGGACCATTTTGTGGGATAACACACCTATTCCTTGTAATGTTCTAGTAGGGTTCACCAATGCATCTCAGATGACACTCCATTCAAGTCTTTCACAGAGAATAATTTGTTTGATAAAATCTCAGACTATCCTTCTTGTATGTCACCATCTTGGATCACCTCAAGCTATTAAACTTCTTCCAAGGAATTTTCTCTAATACCAATTGTTGGCAACACAAGGGCAGACAACTGAGAGGGGGGTGAATCAGTTGTCATAGAAATTAAAACTTAATAAACTTATTAACCTTATTCTCAAATCTGATTAATAACCATGAAAGCATAAGTCATTAACACATCAGAAACATGCATAACACCAAGATTTTTTTTACGTGGAAACCCCGTTAGGGGAAAAACCATGGTGGAGGTTAGTCCACAAGATTATACCTTGTTAAAAGTATAAAAAAATTGTGAATGGGGAATGCACATGCATTCAGATGCACTTCCTAGAGTTCACTGCTCAATTACAACAAGTCTTACTTCCCAAAGGAAGGCACACTATCTTACATAAATATTCAGATTACATCCGCAGGATTTTAAATTCAGAAAATAGCATCTACTAATGCTTGATTATAGTTCTGGTTAAGCACATGAACACTTCTTCACTCTGCTCACTCTTCTTCACACTCTACTTCTACCTTTGAATGATTAGGAAATTATTCACACATCTCATACACATGCATGCCTTCAAATGAAATAAACAATCACTTATATATATATATATATCTGCAACAAGAGATTACATCGCTACATGTTGACTTCAACAAAATAATAAAATGAATACAAACTGTCAGCCCAAAACATTAAATATTATTAATGTGAATCAACCAAGGTTGGCCACAACATAGTGAAGACCCAAAATAAAAACCTCGAACACAAAACACCTTCAAAAATTATTTTGTGAAGATCCACAACACGCTACAACACCCTGTCGTCCATGAACATGAAAAACATGAACACGCAAGAGAAAATCACCAATTGTGAGCACAACAGACATGCAATATAGATAAAGAATGATCTAGAAACATCCACAAACATCATGAATCACTAGAGAAGCATATGAAACAACTGAACTTACTAGAATCACATCATCTTCATTCAGGAACACCAACTGAAGCAACAAAAAAACTATCAGAACACAATTGTTCATAACTCGATCAAATATTGATGCAAATTTATGAAACTTAACGTACCCTTTAATCCACAACCTTTGATCATCAACATATTGAGCTTGCCAACAAACTTCACTTCACTTCACCACTGACAACCTGGAACTTATTTGATTACAATTTTCTCAATATGCTCGACATATACATCCTCTAAGACATTACTGCCAATAGTGTTTACATCGATGAAAATAACATATCAACAACACAACCACAACATCCGACAAAATTGTCATTGTTTGGAATTTTCTTGTGATTTTTCAATTTTTCCCTTTTGTATTCATTCCCATCACTTGTGCAATCACATCTTCATGAACCTCAAAGAAAATTCCACCAAATTTAACTTTCCGTGAGTTACAGGAGTGGGAAAACTAAATGGATAGAATTTCTTCATGTCCCTTGAGGCATTCTAGGAAAGAAAAAACCTCACCTTCACAACACATATGCCAAACAATGGTATAAGAGGAGAATTCCTCACAACAACTGGGTTCACTACAAACTCTATCCTCACCCATCATTTCTTGGTAGAACAACATAGTTTGTAAAAGGATAGAATATTTCTCAAGAGCTTACACAAAATCTAGAGGTTTGAGCAATGGGTGTAAACAAGAGAGAAAAAAGGAAAAAAACTTGTGCTAGAGTAGTAATAATTACACAACCTTGTCGAAGAGGAAAAATAATTATTGCAAATCATCCTTCAATTCAAGAGCCGATCATATCTCCCAATGTCAATGGTATGAGTAATAAAGGTTTTCCTTATGTTGGTAATTTCAATCACAATAAAATTTAAACTCAAAGCTTTTTGGGAAGGTTGGATGGTTATACAAGTCTTGTCACTACTATACAAAGACACCAACTCCCTTCCACGCTTCCATAGACCTCATAAGTGTTACACAGAAAGGTGGAAAGCCATAAAAACACCAACATGTGTAGGCCTTTGAAGGAAAATTCTAGCAAGGATGATAGTACTAGTCATATCATGGATGGGAAAACACTTTAGATTCAATTCCACAATTCTGCAGACCTCATACACATGCCAAGCAAAAGTAAAAAAAGTTAGCAAAACTATGCTTTAAGAAAATTTATGAAGGGTTTTAATTATGTCAGTATTATGTGGACACTGAAACCCTTCTACTTTTTTTGTCTTGTTTAGGTCCTCCTTGTGATTTTGGCCTAGTTGTGCCTTGATTTAATGTTGTAATGTGGTCAACACATTCACATTAGGTCTTGGGCCCTAGCAAATTAAAATAATTCGAGTGGTGTCTTACTTAAGTGTTGTGAAGTGTTGTAACACACTTTCACACTTTTATAGGACCTTATTAATATAATTCACCTAAATAACCTCTTTTTATCACTTACCAAGCCTTATTTCAAAGTGTTGAAAAGTGTTGTAACAAACTTTCACGCTTTTCTAGGCTTTTCATCAATAATTTGACCCTTTCTTATGATTAAATGACCCCTTTATACACTTATAGGCCCTACTTAAGTGTGCTTTAGAGAATAATCCCATTAAACATCATTTAATACACTTTAATTCCTAACATCCATTAAAATTTCCCTAGTGGGACCAAGTTTCCACTAGGAGCGACTTAGTCCCATTTGGCTCAAAAATCAAAATTATTTCAAAATTCTGGTGGGATATTATTTTTTAAACCTTGAGGTCAGCCTGTGACGTGGTATTTTCAAGAAATATTGTATAATCATGTATAAATATAGGGTTTTCCTCTCATTTTTCTTCTCCTAAATTCTCTATAATCTCATAATCTTTTCTAGTGTTCTAATCAAGTAATCAAGTGATTTACCATTCAAGCATTTTGGAGCCATTACTTGCATATCTTCATATTTCTATTTCAAGGGTTTGGTGAGTTGTAGCATTGTATGTTGTTCATTCATCAATCTCTTTCCTTTTCATTTAATTTTCAAGGGTTTAATTACCAAATCGGGGTTTGACCAAGGCAAAGCCCTATTCATTAACCCTTAACCCTTTTTCCCCTCTTTGCATGTGTGTATTTCAGGTCTTGTATGCAATTTTTTTAAAGAGCAAGGTGTTAGAAGGTGTCATCAATTCATAAAAGTATTTCAAAGTCAACAAAACCCTAAAAGAAGCTTGGAGATCACTTACAAACCAAATTTTTCAGATTCGGATCTAGAAACTTGTCAGGAGCAGAAGTGTAGACTGAGAGCTATAGATTACATCTTCAAAAATTTTGAAAGTTGAAGGTGGACTAAGTCACCATCAATGGTCAATTATTCCCACTACCAGGCCTGAAATGTTTTTTCTATAGTTCTAGATACCCTTTTGGCTGAAACTTGTTCCAACAAAATTCCCCCGAAACAAGACTAAATCACCTAGCTTTGCGTAAGTGTCCCAGTTGGCTTCAACAATGAATTCTCTAGGATTCCAAAGCCTCTCTACATCACTTTCCAGTTTCCAGGTGCACCTCTCTAGTCTCATTAAGTTATGTTATAGTTTATTTGCATATTTAGTTCATTTTGTATATCACATTGTGTTTTCAAACATTTTGCATTTCCTTAGTTTTGCATTCATAATTTATCTTCTTTATCAATTTCCAACCTTAGGAACAATCTACCTTGACATATTTCAATCTTTATTGCATTGAAATCTCACGGAATTGTTCTTGAGTGTGAACTTTGCTAAATTGGATTCCTCTTCCTTCATTCCCCTTTTAGGTGTGGATAAGAGAATTTGTGACTCCATTTTCATTGTCCACATTTTGGTGAACCCAACTTTAGAACATTATATTTCTGGTTTCAAGTGCATTTACATCCGAGAATTACATTGCATTGCATTTTGCATTGTTTAATTTGCATTCTAGGGTTTCATACTTTGCATTAGTGAAAAGCTCATTTAAGCTTGCATTTTTGCACCTCATTTCCTTGAACAATGGTAGGTGCACTTGATGTTGCATTATCTGGGTTACAAAATACGCCAAGCACCCATCGAAGAGATTCAAAATAAAAAGAAATGCCCTAAATTAATTCCACCGCCCTGGGTGAAGCGTCGATTGCGTGCATTTTGGGATTTAGTCAAAATTTCAGTTTCTCCTTGTTGTTTTACTGGTTTATTTGAGATTTCAGGCCTACTTTGCATTTCACCCTTGTTTAGAGACCTTTGCATGAGTGTTTGGTGTCCTATTGCTAAAACCAAAGTTTGAATATGTATTACGACAACATTGTGGATCTTGGGTTGTCTGGCCCTCTTAGAGTATGGAAACCCATTTTCGACATGGATACTACTAGCAACTCTTTGCCTTCCAATAACAGCAGGATTGACCTGCGTGATCCTTATCACACAAGACGAAATAATTGTAACATTCGCAGGGACTTAACACTGTCTCCAGCATCCTCAAGTAGAGGTAGAAACTTATTTCAATAACAGATTCCTACCGTAGAAAACATCCATCATGCAGAGGTAGAGAAGGTCTAGGCGTTGGCAAACGATAGTTTATATATACAAAACCTTCCTTTACCTCCCGTGCCTCTCCGCCATCTGCTGGATTCCTTCCTTCTTCCTTTCCACCCTCCTTTCCTTCCGTTATTCCACTTCCTTCCATTCTTTTCCTCCACCATTTCTATCCCCTTCTACAATACCATCTATAAGCATTCCATTCACTTTCCTTACCACTACATACACTCCATCACAACTTTCCCTTCCACCTTATACCACTTACAATGACCCTCTCATCACACAAACTATTTCATCCATGCAAAAACAAATATCCACCATAAACCAACATCAAAATGGACCACCCACCTATTATGTTCAAAGAAACCCATTTTCCTTGGAGATATTGTGAACATTGATGCCACAAGGAGTAGAGATCCCTAGATTTGAGAAGTATGGAGGGAAGGGAGATCCTTCTAACCATGTTAATGCCTACACCGACTTATGTAGTGACTTTATCCTTGATGATAAACTGTTAGCAAAATTGTTTCCTAGGACCTTAAAAAACACTGCCTTGGAATGGTTCTCATCTTTATCGAATAATTCAATTCGTTCATTTAATGAATTGTTTGATGCATTTATAAATAATTTCCAAGTACATATGACTCCCAAGAATACCTTGGAAAATTTGATGAGATGCAAACAAAATGAGGATGAAAAAATAACTAATTTTATCTCATGCTATCAATCGCTTTATTCCCAAATCGATGTCAAGATTCCTGACCCACACCTTCAAAAGATGTTTATAGAAAACTTGCAAACTAAACTTCAGGAAAAACTCACTATGATGAAATTCCTCTCCTTCATGCACTTGTGTACTTCCCTTTGTGATTATCACAATTCAGTTAGTAGTCGAGATACAAAATCCACTTCTAGCTGAGCTGAGATATCTGAACCTGCTAACCAAAAAAATTTCCAATCATTTAGAAAGAAAAAAAGGGTTCCTACAGTTCAACCTCCCTCAACAAGGAACTCAACCTATCAACAACCAATTAGTAGTTGTTAAAACTGTGGTGCCCTTTAGTTATGGAAACCTGAAAAGATAATTCACACCTTTACCTGATACTCTTCATAACACAATGTCTCAACTTTTACAACAACAAATGATTACCTTACCTACCATCAAAGCACCTGATCCTATTAAGCCTTTACCTCTGAACTTTAATTCCAATGCTTATTTCCATTATCATAGACAAAATGGACATGATACGAAACATTGTAAGTCTCTTAAACATCTTGTGCAACACCTCATTGATTCTAGCCGTCTATCCATTGCAGGTGTTAATGATCAAGGAAATAAGTTTGTTGCTCCTCCTAACCAAAACTTGCAAATTTTCACCAATCCAATGCCCAAACATAATATTTTCATTTTTCAAATCCAGCGAAACTACAAAGAATGATGTGATGAATGTTGATACAAATGATGAAAACAATGATAATGTTCTAAATAATGTTATCAATCTCAATCCTATAGATGAAATGGTAGGGACGATAGACGTCATCCCTCATAAGGGCAGAACTAAGAGTCCTCTTGACATTGCTTTCTTCTCTAAGGATATAATTAAACATGCACCCAATGGTCCTCTCTACATAGTCGGTCGTATCTATGAAAAGCCCACTAATGGGATACAAATAGATCCTGCCTGTGGAGAGAATGTGATCACCGAGGGATTTTTACTTTTGCATGAACTCTATCAAAATGATTATGATAAACCAAAATCATGGATCAAAACACAATGGTTTTTCTTTCCCTACGATGGGATCAATCTTCCTTCCATTACAAATAGGACCAAAATTATTGGATTTCACATTCTCCATCATCCCGCAATCAGACTAGTTTCATTTGTGGCTAGGCCACCCATGGCTTCGCTCAATGAAAGTTGTCCCTTCAGTCATACAAAAATGTTTAAAGTTTCCATTTGACAATGAAATATTCATTTTTCACCATAGCGGCTTTAATCCCTTGTCTCCAAAGGAAAATTTTCCTTAGAATCCTTTTGGCTCGAGCCCATGGAACCTATAACACCTCGACAAGACTTATTTTTCATTGCTTACCAAAAATTTAAAGCAAAGACAATAGCAGAATTGTCTCTCCACAACATGTCCCCGTCAACTTCTGACACTCCCATCCTAGATGAAACAATTCTTCAACCTAAACAAGATCCAAACAACCAAACTCAACCAACACTAAAAGCTTCCCCGACATCATCCAAGAGACCATGAGACAATGAAAACAACTACATCATGCATCCTCAAATAAAATAAGTTTACAAAGAAAAGGAGAAAGTGGATGAACAACCTTCCATGGTTCTTTCCATTTCTCCCCTTAGGGAAGAAAAGCAACCTATGGTTGATCAACCCGCTCCTTCACAAACACACCTTGACAAAAAAACCAAAAGAAACAAAGGAGCTAGGGAGTGTAGGCGTAGACGTTGTGCCTTTGCTTGCAAGTTACATGAAGAAGAAAACAAAGAAAAACAAAATCCACACTTGACATAATCAATGCATGATGACCCTCCTCCCCAACCACAACAAAATCATAAAATATAACAATAACAACAAGAGGTACACTCTTCATTGGACATTATCATTTGTCCTCCTATTGTGATTAATCTAGATGACGATGATGAGATTGCTAAAATTGACGAAGAGGTGCATAATGATTTGAATACATTATTTTCCTCTTTCGTGGACTTAAATGATAAATCTCCTACAAAGAGCGTTGAACTTGGTGCTTCCCCTAGTTTGACACTTTCTCTTGTCCCTTTGGCCTTTTAACCACGCTCGACATATCATGAACATGACTGGGAGGTGAATGAATTACTCGGTAGTTGATTTGCATTTGCCTTACTAGTCTTTTGCATTTTCTTTTTCTTATTTCTTTTTCTTTTGTATGATTGCATGTGTGTAATGTGATCCTCTGTGATGTTCTATTTGATGTCCTCTTCCTTTTTTTTCCTTTTGGGGATGACGAAAGACATTGAAACACCCTATGTCTCTTTCATGTTGACCCAAAAGGATTTATTTTTCTTTGCCTTTTCATTTTTATCTTTTTCTTGTGTTTTCCTTTTGGGGATGACAGAAGGAATTGAGACACCCTATGTCTCTTTCATGTTGACCCAAAATGATTTTCATTTTCTTTTCCTTTTCTTTTTTCTGAATTGTTGTTTTCCTTTTTGGGGATGATTAGGAGACGTGAGACATTCACGTATCCTCCATGTTGACCCCAAAGCTTTTCCTTTTTCTTTCACCTTTTCTTTTTCATTTGGATTTTTTTTCCTTTTTGGGATGACGCAAAGCATCAAGACACCCTATGTACTTCCATGTTGAACCAAAAGATTCTTTCTTTTTCTTTATTTTTGCTCTCTTTGTGTCATTCTTCTAGTTCTATGTATTTGGGGAATGATGATAGTTTCGAGCTCTCTCAACAACATTGCAACAATGAACATACTAACCCCAAATCCATAGATCCCTTATGTGTTTGGCATTTTCATTTTGGTGGCAACCCCTCTTTCTTTTCCTTTTCTTCACATGACGTAGCCTTACTCGGAAACATATGACTTGGCATAAGGGATTTCCAAGTTGGCTCTCATGTCTTATTTCTTTTCATTTGCATTTTTTTTCTATTTTAAAGTAATTGCTCACAAAACAGTGTGTATCAATTCCTTTAAAGTGGGTGCATACATTGGCATTATCCTTTTGCATTTTTCCTTTTCTTGCTTCTTATTACAGCCTTCTTACTTCATACAATGTGTTTTGTTGCTTTTTGGATGACATTGGGTGTAATCTCCTTCATGAGCATGATCTATCTTAGCATATTACATTCCTCTTGGTGGTGTGATGTGATGCACTGTATTCCCTTAGTTGTGAATCTTCTATTCTTTGATCTGTCCTCTCTTGGAGACATTAGACACAATATACCCTAAGTTAAAGACCTCACATGAACTAAGCAAGACTACTTTGAACATATTTTGAATGTTGCATTCTTCATTTGTTATATGGCCACCTTGCATAACATAGCTTTCATGCCTGTGGTTCCATTGCATTTGTTCAGGAGCTCCAAGCATACAAATTTTTGCTTGGCTCGTGAAGCCCAAAGAGTCATTTTCTTTTGTGGTGCCTTAAATTTATCATGAGGTATAACTTTGGTATGGTTGAGTGGGAAGCCCATTCTAAGGCATGAATTTCCCCATAGCCACCTGTGTGTGTGTGAGTGCATACCAGCCATGAGTGTATGTTTCTCACCTTTTAGGCCTTCTCACTTGATGCACATCCATGAGTTCCATCACCTTAGAGTGACTATGCATTTTTCCAGACAAACAACCTAGATCTAATCCACAACGTATTGGACAAACGGTCAAATATTAATCCAATTCATTCATTCTTTCTTTGTATTCCCCTTCTTTTCTCTCTTTCATCTTTGGCTTTGTGTTCTTGTGCCTTGTCATCATGCATGTTCCCTTTGCACTTATGTTAGTTCATTATGAGATCTTGATGTTGGGGGCTTGATCACCCCTCTTGATCATTGTTGTCCCATCTTGATAGCATTGGTTCATGGGAACCCCTCTTGATTGCGTAGTGGTCTACTTTAGTGTGATTTTGAAGCAGGTTCATCCTCTCACTAAAGTGGGGGCTAAATGTGGACACTTAAAAAGTAACCCTTCTAATTTTTTTGTCTTGTTTAGGTCCTCCTTGTGACTTTTGCCTAGTTGTGCCTTGATTTAATGTTGTAATGTGGTCAACACATTCACATTAGGTCTTGGGCCCTAGCAAATTAAAAGAATTCAAGTGGTGTCTTACTTAAGTGTTGTGAAGTGTTGTAACACACTTTCACACTTTTATAGGACCTTATTAATATAATTCACCTAAATAACTCTTTTTATCACTTACCAAGCCTTATTTCAAAGTGTTGTAACAAACTTTCATGTTTTTCTAGGCTTGTCATCAATAATTTGACCCTTATGATTAAATGACCCCTTTATACACTTGTAGGCCCTACTTAAGTGTGTTTTAAAGAATAATCTCGTTAAAAATCATTTAATACACTTTAATTCCCAACACCCATTAAAATTTTCCTGGTGGGACGAAGTCGCCACTATGGGCAACTTAGTTCCATTTAGCTCAAAAATCAATATTATTTTAAAATTTTGGCAGGATATTATTTTCTAAACCTCGAGGTCGGTTGTGATGTGGTATTTTTGGGAAATATTGTATAATCATGTATAAATATAGGGTTTTCTTCTCATTTTTCTTCTCCTAAAATCTCTATAATCTCATAAGCTTTTCTAGTGTTCTAATCAAGCAATCAAGTGATTTAGCATTCAAGCATTTTGGAGCCACTACTTGCATATCTTCAAATTTCTATTTCAAGGGTTTGGTGAGTTGTAGCATTGCATGTTGTTCATTCATCAAACTCTTTCATTTTCATTTCATTTTCAAGGGTTTAATTACCAAATCGGGGTTTGACCAAGGCAAACCCCTATTCACTAACCCTTAACCCTTTTTCCTCTCTTTGCATGTGTGTTTTGCAGATCTTGTATGTAGATTTGTCAAACAGAAATGTGTTAAAAGGTGTCATCAATTCATGAAAGTATTTCAAAGTCAACAAAACCCTAAAAGAAGCTTGGAGATCACTTATAAACAAGATTCTACAAATTCAGATCCAAAAACTTGTCAAGAGCAGAAGTGCAAACCGAGAGCTATAGATTGCATCTTCGAATTTTTTGAAAGCTAAAGGTGGAATAGGTCACCATCAGTGGAAAATTAGTCCCACTATGAGGCCTAAAAAGTGTTTTCTGTAGTTCTGGATACCCTTTTGGCAGAAACCTGTTATGGCAGAATTCCCTCGAAACAGGACTAAATCGCCCATCTTGGCATAAGTGTCCCAATTGGCTTCAATAGTGAATTATGTAGGATTCCAGAGCCTCTTTGCATTACTTTCCAGTTTGTAGGTGCACCTGTCTAGTCTCATTAAGTTTTGTTATAGTTTGTTTGCATATTTAGTTCATTTTGTATATCACATTGTGTTTTCAAAAATTTTGCATTTCCTTAGTTTTGCATTCATAATTTATCTTCTTTATCAATTTCTATCCTTAGGAAAAATCTCCCTTGACAAATTTCATTCTTTATTGCATTGGAATCTCACAGAATTTTTCTTGGGTGTGAACTTTGTGAAATCATATTCTTCTTCCTTCATTCCCCTTTTAGGTGTGGATAAGAGAAGTTGTGACTCCATTTCCATTGTCCACAGATTACAATCATGATTAGGCTCAAATGTTTTTGGGTGATATGGTAAAATATTATAGAAGCATTATCAACCCTCCAATGAGTACAATTATCATAATATCCATAAATATGACAAAACACCGCCACCTTCATATGATTAGGATGATTGTGGAGGAGCCATATCGGCAAGGTGGCCACCACACAAATTTTTTGACCGATCTAAAATTAGGTCTCACTGTCGATGCAAAATATCGGTTATGGGCTGAATTACGCTTGATCCATGAAGAATTGAAGCATAATGGAGCCACCAATACTTGAATCTCAACAAGATCAATCAATCAAAATTGAAAGTAAACATTTTATGAAAAAACCCAACATGATAAATTTATGAAAGCTTTAAAGAAAA
>VDFB02000015.1:432510785-432545996 GCA_007258455.2 Sequoia sempervirens | reverse complement strand
ATTTTTGTCCTTATGTCTAGGAACAAGAATCCATGTATCATTCTTCTCAATCTATTGTAGTTCTTCTTTTATTGCTTCTACCCAATGTTCATCTTTGCATGCTTCATTCATACTATTAGGCGCAGTCTTTGAAATCAAATAATATTCTTCTACAATTTTTCTCCTAGTCTGAACACCTTTGTTATCACCTATGATCTGATCTTTTGAATGATTTAATCTTACATACCTTGGAGTTTTAGGATGTTCTTGAACTTTAGGCTCTTGTGATCTCTCTTCTGCACTTTTGCTAGTTCCTTCTTGATTTTCTTGATTCACCAAAATGATTTGAAATTTATTTTGAGTATGAACTTTCTCTCCTGTGACTAAACTATTATTTTGATCATTTGAATCATATCCGTAGGTTCTAGATGGTCTAGCTATGTCTTCATCAACATTGACATTTTCACTTTCAACCACTTTCCTGAATCTCTTATTGTAGAACTGGTAGGCCTTGCTTTTAGTAGAATAACCAAGAAATATTCCTTCATCACTCCTAGCATCAAAATTTCCTATATCTTCATCTCTTCTGATAAAGAATTTACTCCCAAATATTTTGAAGTACCTAAGAATAGGCTTGTGACCAAACCATAGCTCAAAAGGAATCTTACTAGTATCACCTTTGACTTGTACTCGGTTGAGAGTGTAAAAAACAATACTCACTGCTTCTTTCCAATAGATATGAGGAACATTTCCTTCCAGCATCATAGTCTTAGCAGCATCTTGAATTGTCTTGTTCTTCCTTTCCACAACTCCATTTTGTTGAGGGGTTTGCGGTGCAGATAATTGTCTCTTTATCCCATGCTCTTCACATAAAGAATTAAACTCATGAGAAGTTAATTCACCAACTCTATCTGATCTCAAACATTTAATCTTCAAACCTATCTCTGTCTCAACCATAGCCTTAAAAATCTTGAACTTCTCCAAAGCTTCAGATTTCTCCCTTAAGAAAGCAACCCACATCATTCTAGAATAATCATCAATAAGTAGCATGAAATACCCATCTCCTTGTAAACTTATGATTCTAGAAGGACCACACAAATCAATATGCACAAGCTCCAACACTTCATTTGAACAATGTTGTTTGCTCTGAAATGAAACTCTAATTTGCTTCCCTAACTAGAATTCCTTGCATATGGTATTAGTAGGTTTTATCAACTTAGGAAGATCTCTCACAACTTGAGTAGATATTATCTTGATATTATTATCAAAGTTAACATGACACATTCTCCTATGCCACAACCAACTTTCATCAACTTAAGCAATCAGGCAACTTTTATTAGCAACATTTAGGTGAAAGATATTACCTTTTGTTTTTGTATGAGAAGCAATTACATTTTCAGAACTCCCCAATATTCTACACTTTCCATTCTTGAATTGAAGATTGTATCCCTTGTCAATAATCTATCCAACACTTAAAATATTGTGCTTCAAACCTTCCACATATAGAACATCATCAATATTATTCTTACCATCAAGAGAAATGGATCCTTTGCCATGGATTACACCAGCTTTGTCATCACCAAATCTTACTACACCACCATCATACTTTTCTAGGCTCAAAAATTTTCTTTTATCACTTGTCATATGATGAGAGCATCCACTGTCAATCACCCATTCATCTTTTTCTTCAACTCTGGCTGCTAGAGATTTCTCCACATTTGAGCAACTAGCAGATTTAGTAGGAATTGGATCATTTTCCTTAATATTAATAAATACCCATTCATCATTTGTCACACCTTCATTAGTAGCATAATAACACTTTCTTTGGAATCTAGGCTTGTTAGGTCTTGGCTTAGGAACTCTTTCCAGGCACCTTGATAGAAAATGACCTATCTTACTGCAAGAAAAACATTTAATAGACAATTTCCCTTTATACTTACCTTCTCCTCTAGCTTCCCTTTTGACAATAAATGCTTCAAGCTTGTCTAGTTCTCTTTCTTCTTCTTCAATATTTCTCATTTTCTCCTCATACTTGAATATCTTTCTAGAAGAAATTTCTCTTGGATCATATCTTTGTTTATCTTTTCTGGAGATAGTAGCCTTGAATGCAGATTCTATCTGAGGAAGAGCATGACCAAATTCACTTAACTCAAAATCAGTAAGCTTACCAATCAACATATCTCTGGTTACATTTTTCACAATTTGGACCTCCTCAATAGCAGTAGCTTTGGCTTTGTATGCAGCAGGAAAATATCTAAGTACTTTATCAACAATCTCTGATTCTTCCAATTTTCCACCAGCACATCTAATACTACACACAAGTTCATTCACTCTCTACATAAAATAAGTAATGTTCTCATCATCACCCATTCTTAGCATTTCATATTTCCCTTTTAGACTATAACTTAGCAATCTTCACATGAGTATCACCTTCATACAATGTATCCAATTTTTTCCAAATCTCATAAGCAGTCTTCAAATCCATCACATTTGTCATCTCTGAATCAGTCAAAGCACTCAACAAAGCTTCCCTAGCCCTAATATTGTATTCAAAATCCTTAATCTCAGCAGCAATAGAAGGACCATTTTGTGGGATAACACACCTATTCCTTGTAATGTTCTAGTAGGGTTCACCAATGCATCTCAGATGACACTCCATTCAAGTCTTTCACAGAGAATAATTTGTTTGATAAAATCTCAGACTATCCTTCTTGTATGTCACCATCTTGGATCACCTCAAGCTATTAAACTTCTTCCAAGGAATCTGCTCTAATACCAATTGTTGGAAACACAAGGGCAGACAACTGAGAGGGGGGTGAATCAATTGTCATAGAAATTAAAACTTAATAAAATTATTAACCTTATTCTCAAATCTGATTAATAACCATGAAAGCATAAGTCATTAACACATCAGAAACATGCATAACACCAAGATTTTTTTTTACATGGAAACCTCGTTAGGGGAAAAACCATGGTGGAGGTTAGTCCACAAGATTATACCCTGTTAAAAGTATAAAAAAATTGTGAATGGGGAATGCACATGCATTCAGACGCACTTCCTAGAGTTCACTGCTCAATTACAACAAGTCTTACTTCCCAAAGGAAGGCACACTATCTTACATAAATATTTAGATTACATCAGCAGGATTTTAAATTCAGAAAATAGCATCTACTAATGCTTGATTATAGTTCTGGTTAAGCACATGAACACTTCTTCACTCTGCTCACTCTTCTTCACACTCTACTTCTACCTTTGAATGATTAGGAAATTATTCACACATCTCATACACATGCATGCCTTCAAATGAAATAAACAATCACTTATATATATATATCTGCAACAAGAGATTACATCGCTGCATGTCAACTTCAACAAAATAATAAAATGAATACAAACTGTCAGCCCAAAACATTAAATATTATTAATGTGAATCAACCAAGGTTGGCCACAACATAGTGAAGACCCAAAATAAAAACCTCGAACACAAAACACCTTCAAAAATTATTTTGTGAAGATCCACAACACGCTACAACACCCTGTCGTCCATGAACATGAAAAACATGAACACGCAAGAGAAAATCACCAATTGTGAGCACAACAGACATGCAATATAGATAAAGAATGATCTAGAAACATCCACAAACATCATGAATCACTAGAGAAGCATATGAAACAACTGAACTTACTAGAATCACATCATCTTCATTCAGGAACACCAACTGAAGCAACAAAAAAACTATCAGAACACAATTGTTCATAACTCGATCAAATATTGATGCAAATTTATGAAACTTAACGTACCCTTTAATCCACAACCTTTGATCATCAACATATTGAGCTTGCCAATAAACTTCACTTCACTTCACCACTGACAACCTGGAACTTATTTGATTACAATTTTCTCAATATGCTCGACATATACATCCTCTAAGACATTACTGCCAATAGTGTTTACATCAATGAAAATAACATATCAACAACACAACCACAACATCCAACAAAATTGTCATTGTTTGGAATTTTCTTGTGATTTTTCAATTTTTCCCTTTTGTATTCATTCCCATAACTTGTGCAATCACATCTTCATGAACCTCAAAGAAAATTCCACCAAATTTAACTTTCTGTGAGTTACAGGAGTGGGAAAACTAAATGGATAGAATTTCTTCATGTCCCTTGAGGCATTCTAGGAAAGAAAAAACCTCACCTTCACAACAAATATGCCAAACAGTGGTATAAGAGGAGAATTCCTCACAAGAACTGGGTTCACTACAAACTCTATCCTCACCCATCATTTCTTGGTAGAACAACATAGTTTGTAAAAGGATAGAATAATTTCTCAAGAGCTTACACAAAATCTAGAGGTTTGAGCAATGGGTGTAAACAAGAGAGAAAAAAGGAAAAAAACTTGTGCTAGAGTAGTAATAATTACACAACCTTGTCGAAGAGGAAAAATAATTATTGCAAATCATCCTTCAATTCAAGAGCCGATAATATCTCCCAATGTCAATGGTATGAGTAATAAAGGTTTTCCTTATGTTGGTAATTTCAATCACAAGAAAATTTAAACTCAAAGCTTTTTGGGAAGGTTGGATGGTTATACAAGTCTTGTCACTACTATACAAAGACACCAACTCCCTTCCACGCTTCCATAGACCTCATAAGTGTTACACAGAAAGGTGGAAAGCCATAAAAACACCAACATGTGTAGGCCTTTGAAGGAAAATTCTAGCAAGGATGACAATACTAGTCATATCATGGATGGGAAAACACTTTAGATTCAATTCCACAATTCTGCAGACCTCATACACATGCCAAGAAAAAGTAAAAAAAGTTAGCAAAACTATGCTTTAAGAAAATTTATGAAGGGTTTAATTATGTCAGTATTATGTGGACACTGAAACCCTTCTACTTTTTTTGTCTTGTTTAGGTCCTCCTTGTGATTTTGGCCTAGTTGTGCCTTGATTTAATGTTGTAATGTGGTCAACACATTCACATTAGGTCTTGGGCCCTAGCAAATTAAAATAATTCGAGTGGTGTCTTACTTAAGTGTTGTGAAGTGTTGTAACACACTTTCACACTTTTCTAGGACCTTATTAATATAATTCACCTAAATAACCTCTTTTTATCACTTACCAAGCCTTATTTCAAAGTGTTGAAAAGTGTTGTAACAAACTTTCATGCTTTTCTAGGCTTTTCATCAATAATTTGACCCTTTCTTATGATTAAATGACCCCTTTATACACTTATAGGCCCTACTTAAGTGTGCTTTAGAGAATAATCCCATTAAACATCATTTAATACACTTTAATTCCTAACATCCATTAAAATTTCCCTAGTGGGACCAAGTTTCCACTAGGAGCGACTTAGTCCCATTTGGCTCAAAAATCAAAATTATTTCAAAATTCTGGTGGGATATTATTTTTTAAACCTTGAGGTCAGCCTGTGACGTGGTATTTTCAAGAAATATTGTATAATCATGTATAAATATAGGGTTTTCCTCTCATTTTTCTTCTCCTAAATTCTCTATAATCTCATAATCTTTTCTAGTGTTCTAATCAAGTAATCAAGTGATTTACCATTCAAGCATTTTGGAACCATTACTTGCATATCTTCATATTTCTATTTCAAGGGTTTGGTGAGTTGTAGCATCGTATGTTGTTCATTCATCAATCTCTTTCCTTTTCATTTCATTTTCAAGGGTTTAATTACCAAATCGGGGTTTGACCAAGGCAAAGCCCTATTCATTAACCCTTAACCCTTTTTCCCCTCTTTGCATGTGTGTATTTCAGGTCTTGTATGCAATTTTTTTAAAGAGCAAGGTGTTAGAAGGTGTCATCAATTCATAAAAGTATTTCAAAGTCAACAAAACCCTAAAAGAAGCTTGGAGATCACTTACAAACCAAATTTTGCAGATTCAGATCTAGAAACTTGTCAGGAGCAGAAGTGTAGACTGAGAGTTATAGATTACATCTTCAAAAATTTTGAAAGTTGAAGGTGGACTAAGTCACCATCAATGGTGAATTATTCCCACTACCAGGCCTGAAATGTTTTTTCTATAGTTCTAGATACCCTTTTGGCTGAAACTTGTTCCAACAGAATTCCCCCGAAACAAGACTAAATCACCTAGCTTGGCGTAAGTGTCCCATTTGGCTTCAACAATGAATTCTCTAGGATTCCAAAGCATCTCTACATCACTTTCCAGTTTCCAGGTGCACCTCTCTAGTCTCATTAAGTTATGTTATAGTTTATTTGCATATTTAGTTCATTTTGTATATCACATTGTGTTTTCAAACATTTTGCATTTCCTTAGTTTTGCATTCATAATTTATCTTCTTTATCAATTTCCAACCTTAGGAACAATCTACCTTGACATATTTCAATCTTTATTGCATTGAAATCTCACGGAATTGTTCTTGAGTGTGAACTTTGCTAAATTGGATTCCTCTTCCTTGATTCCCCTTTTAGGTGTGGATAAGAGAATTTGTGACTCCATTTTCATTGTCCACATTTTGGTGAACCCAACTTTAGAACATTATATTTCTGGTTTCAAGTGAATTTACATCCGAGAATTACATTGCATTGCATTTTGCATTGTTTAATTTGCATTCTAGGGTTTCATACTTTGCATTAGTGAAAAGCTCATTTAAGCTTGCATTTTTGCACCTCATTTCCTTGAACAATAGTGAAATTTTGCATCTACACTTTATATTTGCATTATACAGTACAAAATACATAAGCACCCATCAAAAAATTCAAAAAAACTTAAAAAATACCCCTACTAGGACTAATTCACCACCTTGGGTGACTTAATCCAGTTGCGTCTTTTTCACTGCATTTTTTGGGATTTAATCTACAATTTCCTAGTTTCTCCTTGTTGTTTTTGCATTTTAGTTTTATTTTTCAGAATTTCAATTTCAAGCATTTCATTCTTATTATTTTACATTGTATTTGCATTCACCCCACATTTAGAGACCTTTGCATGAGTGTTTGGTGTCCTATTGCTAAAACCTTAGTGAGAAGAAGTTTGAGACTCATGTCATCCCACGATAATACACTCATTGTGGATCTTGGGTTATCTAAAGCTTCCACTCTTAGTATGGAAACTAGTACACTAGGCATGGATACTACCTTTAGCAACTCTTTGCCTTCCAATAACATGCAAGTTGACACACAAACTGATCATATCACACAAGACAAAATAATTAACATTCATGAGGACTTAACACATCTCCAACATCAAGTAAGTATTGAAAACATTTCAGCCACTGCAATTCCTACCATAGAAAACATCCATCACATGCTTGAAAGTGAAGAAGGTCTAGACGTTGTGAAACAAATAGTTGAGATATATACAAAACATATTCCTTCCACCTCTAGTGCCTCTCAACCATCTTGTGGTTAGTCAAGGAGGACCTTAAACTCCTTCTCTCTCAATAGTAGCCTCCATACCTACCTATACCACTCCTCATGTCACAACAACATTCCAACTAGTTAGTAATGTGATTCCTTCCTTGAATATTCCTACTAGCATCCCTAATTCCTATGTGGCATCACATGTTCTATCCCCTTCTACAATACCATCTATAAGCATTCCATTCACTTTCCCTACCACTACATACACTCCATCACAACTTTCCCTTCCACCTTATACCGCTTACAATGACCCTCTCATCACACAAACTATTTCATCCATGCAAAAACAAATATCCACCATAAACCAACATCAAAATGGACCACCCACCTATTATGTTCAAAGCAACCCATTTTCCTTGGAGATATTGTGAACATCGATGCCACAAGGAGTAGAGATCCCTAGATTTGAGAAGTATGGAGGGAAGGGAGATCCTTCTAACCATGTTAATGCCTACACCGACTTATGTAGTGACTTTATCCTTGATGATAAACTGTTAGCAAAATTGTTTCCTAGGACCTTAAAAAACACTGCCTTGGAATGGTTCTCATCTTTATCGAATAATTCAATTTGTTCATTTAATGAATTGTTTGATGCATTTATAAATAATTTCCAAGTACATATGACTCCCAAGAATACCTTGGAAAATTTGATGAGATGCAAACAAAATGAGGATGAAAAAATAACTAATTTTATCTCATGCTATCAATCGCTTTATTCCCAAATCGATGTCAAGATTCCTAACCCACACCTTCAAAAGATGTTTATAGAAAACTTGCAAACTAAACTTCAGGAAAAACTCACTATGATGAAATTCCTCTCCTTCATGCACTTGTGTACTTCCCTTTGTGATTATCACAATTCAGTTAGTAGTCGAGATACAAAATCCACTTCTAGCTGAGCTGAGATATCTGAACCTGCCAACCAAAAAAATTTCCAATCATTTAGAAAGAAAAAAAGGGTTCCTACAGTTCAACCCCCCTCAACAAGGAACTCAACCTATCAACAACCAATTAGTAGTTGTTAAAACCGTGGTGCCCTTTAGTTATGGAAACCTGAAAAGACAATTCACACCTTTACCTGATACTCTTCATAACACAATGTCTCAACTTTTACAACAACAAATGATTACCTTACCTACCATCAAAGCACCTGATCCTATTAAGCCTTTACCTCTAAACTTTAATTCCAATGCTTATTTCCATTATCATAGACAAAATGGACATGATACAAAACATTGTAAGTCTCTTAAACATCTTGTGCAAGACCTCATTGATTCTAGCCGTCTATCCATTGCAGGTGTTAATGATCAAGGAAATAAGTTTGTTGCTCCTCCTAACCAAAACTTGCAAATTTTCACCAATCCAATGCCCAAACATAATATTTTCATTTTTCAAATCCAGCGAAACTACAAAGAATGATGTGATGAATGTTGATACAAATGATGAAAACAATGATAATGTTCTAAATAATGTTATCAATCTCAATCCTATAGATGAAATGGTAGGGACGATAGACGTCATCCCTCATAAGGGCAGAACTAAGAGTCCTCTTGACATTGCTTTCTTCTCTAAGGATATAATTAAACATGCACCCAATGGTCCTCTCTACATAGTCGGTCATATCTATGAAAAGCCCACTAATGGGATACAAATAGATCCTGCCTGTGGAGAGAATGTGATCATCGAGGGATTTTTACTTTTGCATGAACTCTATCAAAATGATTATGATAAACCAAAATCATGGATCAAAACACAATGGTTTTTCTTTCCCTACGATGGGATCAATCTTCCTTCCATTACAAATAGGACCAAAATTATTGGATTTCACATTCTCCATCATCCCGCAATCAGACTAGTTTCATTTGTGGCTAGGCCACCCATGGCTTCGCTCAATGAAAGTTGTCCCTTCAGTCATACAAAAATGTTTAAAGTTTCCATTTGACAATGAAATATTCATTTTTCACCGTAGTGGCTTTAATCCCTTGTCTCCAAAGGAAAATTTTCCTTAGAATCCTTTTGGCTTGAGCCCATGGAACCTATAACACCTCGACAAGACTTATTTTTCATTGCTTACCGAAAATTTAAAGCAAAGACAATAGCAGAATTGTCTCTCCACAACATGTCCCCGTCAACTTCTGACACTCCCATCCTAGATGAAACAATTCTTCAACCTAAACAAGATCCAAACAACCAAACTCAACCAACACTAAAAGCTTCCCCGACATCATCCAAGAGACCATGAGACAATGAAAACAACTACATCATGCATCCTCAAATAAAATAAGTTTACAAAGAAAAGGAGAAAGTGGATGAACAACCTTCCATGGTTCTTTCCATTTCTCCCCTTAGGGAAGAAAAGCAACCTATGGTTGATCAACCCGCTCCTTCACAAACACACCTTGACAAAAAAACCAAAAGAAACAAAGGAGCTAGGGAGTGTAGGCGTAGACGTTGTGCCTTTGCTTGCAAGTTACATGAAGAAGAAAACAAAGAAAAACAAAATCCACACTTGACATAATCAATGCATGATGACCCTCCTCCCCAACCACAACAAAATCATAAAATATAACAATAACAACAAGAGGTACACTCTTCATTGGACATTATCATTTGTCCTCCTATTGTGATTAATCTAGATGACGATGATGAGATTGCTAAAATTGACGAAGAGGTGCATAATGATTTGAATACATTATTTTCCTCTTTCGTGGACTTAAATGATAAATCTCCTACAAAGAGCGTTGAACTTGGTGCTTCCCCTAGTTTGACACTTGCTCTTTTCCCTTTGGCCTTTTAACCACGCTCGACATATCATGAACATGACTGGGAGGTGAATGAATTACTCGGTAGTTGATTTGCATTTGCCTTACTAGTCTTTTTCATTTTCTTTTTCTTATTTCTTTTTCTTTTGTATGATTGCATGTGTGTAATGTGATCCTCTGTGATGTTCTATTTGATGTCCTCTTCCTTTTTTTTCCTTTTGGGGATGACGAAAGACATTGAAACACCCTATGTCTCTTTCATGTTGACCCAAAAGGATTTCTTTTTCTTTGCCTTTTCATTTTTATCTTTTTCTTGTGTTTTCCTTTTGGGGATGACAGAAGGAATTGAGACACCCTATGTCTCTTTCATGTTGACCCAAAAGGATTTTCATTTTCTTTTCCTTTTCTTTTTTCTTTTTCTGGTGTTTTCCTTTTGGGGATGATGCAAGGCATTGAGACATTCATGTATCCTCCATGTTGACCCCAAAGCTTTTCCTTTTTCTTTCACCTTTTCTTTTTCATTTGGATTTTTTTTTCCTTTTTGGGATGACGCAAAGCATCAAGACACCCTATGTACTTCCATGTTGAACCAAAAGATTCTTTCTTTTTCTTTATTTTTGCTCTCTTTGTGTCATTCTTCTAGTTCTATGTATTTTGGGAATGATGATAGTTTCGAGCTCTCTCAACAACATTGCAACAATGAACATACTAACCCCAAATCCATAGATCCCTTATGTGTTTGGCATTTTCATTTTGGTGGCAACCCCTCTTTCTTTTCCTTTTCTTCACATGACGTAGCCTTACTCGAAACATATGACTTGGCATAAGGGATTTCCAAGTTGGCTCTCATGTCTTATTTCTTTTCATTTGCATTTTTTTTCTATTTTAAAGTAATTGCTCACAAAACAGTGTGTAGCAATTCCTTTAAAGTGGGTGCATACATTGGCATTATCCTTTTGCATTTTTCCTTTTCTTGCTTCTTATTACAGCCTTCTTACTTCATACAATGTGTTTTGTTGCTTTTTGGATGACATTGGGTGTAATCTCCTTCATGAGCATGATCTATCTTAGCATATTACATTCCTCTTGGTGGTGTGATGTGATGCACTGTATTCCCTTAGTTGTGAATCTTCTATTCTTTGATCGGTCCTCTCTTGGAGACATTAGACACAATATACCCTAAGTTAAAGACCTCACATGAACTAAGCAAGACTACTTTGAACATATTTTGAATGTTGCATTCTTCATTTGTTATATGGCCACCTTGCATAACATAGCTTTCATGCCTGTGGTTCCATTGCATTTGTTCCTGAGCTCCAAGCATACAAAGTTTTGCTTGGCTCGTGAAGCCCAAAGAGTCATTTTCTTTTGTGGTGCCTTAAATTTATCATGAGGTATAACTTTGGTATGGTTGAGTGGGAAGCCCATTCTAAGGCATGAATTTCCCCATAGCCACCTGTGTGTGTGTGAGTGCATACCAGCCATGAGTGTATGTTTCTCACCTTTTAGGCCTTCTCACTTGATGCACAACCATGAGTTCCATCACCTTAGAGTGACTATGCATTTTTCCAAACAAACAACCTAGATCTAATCCACAACGTATTAGACAAACGGTCAAATATTGATCCAATTCATTCATTCTTTCTTTGTATTCCCCTTCTTTTCTCTCTTTCATCTTTGGCTTTGTGTTCTTGTGCCTTGTCATCATGCATGTTCCCTTTGCACTTATGTTAGTTCATTATGAGATCTTGATGTTGGGGGCTTGATCACCCCTCTTGATCATTGTTGTCCCATCTTGATAGCATTGGTTCATGGGAACCCCTCTTGATTGCGTAGTGGTCTACTTTAGTGTGATTTTGAAGCAGGTTCATCCTCTCACTAAAGTGGGGGCTAAATGTGGACACTTAAAAAGTAACTCTTCTAATTTTTTTGTCTTGTTTAGGTCCTCCTTGTGACTTTTTCCTAGTTGTGCCTTGATTTAATGTTGTAATGTGGTCAACACATTCACATTAGGTCTTGGGCCCTAGCAAATTAAAAGAATTCAAGTGGTGTCTTACTTAAGTGTTGTGAAGTGTTGTAACACACTTTCACACTTTTATAGGACCTTATTAATATAATTCACCTAAATAACTCTTTTTATCACTTACCAAGCCTTATTTCAAAGTGTTGTAACAAACTTTCATGTTTTTCTAGGCTTGTCATCAATAATTTGACCCTTATGATTAAATGACCCCTTTATACACTTGCAGGCCCTACTTAAGTGTGTTTTAAAGAATAATCTCGTTAAAAATCATTTAATACACTTTAATTCCCAACACCCATTAAAATTGTCCTGGTGGGACGAAGTCGCCACTATGGGCGACTTAGTTCCATTTGGCTCAAAAATCAATATTATTTTAAAATTTTGGCAGGATATTATTTTCTAAACCTCGAGGTCGGTTGTGATGTGGTATTTTCGGGAAATATTGTATAATCATGTATAAATATAGGGTTTTCCTCTCATTTTTCTTCTCCTAAAATCTCTATAATCTCATAAGCTTTTCTAGTGTTCTAATCAAGCAATCAAGTGATTTAGCATTCAAGCATTTTGGAGCCACTACTTGCATATCTTCAAATTTCTATTTCAAGGGTTTGGTGAGTTGTAGCATTGCATGTTGTTCATTCATCAATCTCTTTCCTTTTCATTTCATTTTCAAGGGTTTAATTACCAAATCGGGGTTTGACCAAGGCAAACCCCTATTCACTAACCCTTAACCCTTTTTCCTCTCTTTGCATGTGTGTTTTGCAGATCTTGTATGTAGATTTGTCAAACAGAAATGTGTTAAAAGGTGTCATCAATTCATGAAAGTATTTCAAAGTCAACAAAACCCTAAAAGAAGCTTGGAGATCACTTATAAACAAGATTCTACAAATTCAGATCCAAAAACTTGTCAGAGCAGAAGTGCAAACCGAGAGCTATAGATTGCATCTTCGAATTTTTTGAAAGCTAAAGGTGGAATAGGTCACCATCAGTGGAAAATTAGTCCCACTATGAGGCCTAAAAAGTGTTTTCTGTAGTTCTGGATACCCTTTTGGCAGAAACCTGTTATGGCAGAATTCCCTCGAAACAGGACTAAATCGCCCATCTTGGCATAAGTGTCCCAATTGGCTTCAATAGTGAATTATGTAGGATTCCAGAGCCTCTTTGCATTACTTTCCAGTTTGTAGGTGCACCTGTCTAGTCTCATTAAGTTTTGTTATAGTTTGTTTGCATATTTAGTTCATTTTGTATATCACATTGTGTTTTCAAACATTTTGCATTTCCTTAGTTTTGCATTCATAATTTATCTTCTTTATCAATTTCTATCCTTAGGAACAATCTCCCTTGACAAATTTCATTCTTTATTGCATTGGAATCTCACAGAATTTTTCTTGGGTGTGAACTTTGTGAAATCATATTCTTCTTCCTTCATTCCCCTTTTAGGTGTGGATAAGAGAAGTTGTGACTCCATTTCCATTGTCCACAGATTACAATCATGATTAGGCTCAAATGTTTTTGGGTGATATGGTAAAATATTATAGAAGCATTATCAACCCTCCAATGAGTACAATTATCATAATATCCATAAATATGACAAAACACCGCCACCTTCATATGATTAGGATGATTGTGGAGGAGCCATATCGGCAAGGTGGCCACCACACAAATTTTTTGACCGATCTAAAATTAGGTCTCACTGTCGATGCAAAATATCGGTTATGGGCTGAATTACGCTTGATCCATGAAGAATTGAAGCATAATGGAGCCACCAATACTTGAATCTCAACAAGATCAATCAATCAAAATTGAAAGTAAACATTTTATGAAAAAACCCAACATGATAAATTTATGAAAGCTTTAAAGAAAACATCTACTCTAATCTATTGAAGCATTATCTTGTTGTGAAATTGGTTTAGTGTTGATGTGGATCGACAACACTTTCCCAATCCCATGATAGTGAGCTTGTTTCAGTCAATTCTATGGAAGAGAATCAATGAAACCATGGTGTTTGGTGTATGGAAAACCTAAATTATGCATAAAATAAACATGATGCAAGCTAAGTTACCATGATTTTATGCTATAAATGATCTAATTATGCAATTTCTAAGCTAATCTAAGCTAAAATGATGTTAAAAGATGAAAACCCTAATTTATTTACAAACTAGGATGGATGCATGAAAGCCATTAATGGAAGCTTGAAGCTATTATGCAACTAAAATAAACTAAAAAAAGCTAAATGTATGCAAATTGAGAGTATGGATGTGAGTAAATTTAACAACATAAGTTTGCAATAAAAGATGGATCCATTTGTCTCCAAATAGTGATCTATTTATAGGAGAGAAAATGAAGAATGGATGGTTGAGATAAAAATCTTAATCAACGATTCAGGATGAAGGAAATGAGAGGCATGGATCATGGATTCTCATTAACAGATGCGAATGCATGATGAAAGTTAATCAAAGGCTCACAATTACCTCAAACAAACACACTTTTGACTTGCTCACATAGGTCAAATGTAACTTGCTTAAGATTTTAAAGGGTTAACTTGCATTTGAAGCTAAGTGAGTTGATTGAAGGAGAGGGAATATTCCTTAGAATATTCCATTAGGGTGAGGAAAAAAGGTTAATTTACAAATTAAAACAAAGTTTTAATTGTGCAAAAAGAAGGATAAAGAATATTCCATGGGAATATTCCCATTGATTAGAGGAATAATTAGTTTAATTGCTAATTAAAAAAGGTTTAACTTATGCAATTAGGGAATTAGAGGAATTAGATGATATTTATTAAATTAGATGATTTAATAAATAGGGGAGGGGTGAAATGATATTTAATAAAATGAGTTAGGGTTATTTGATTAAATAAGATGACTTAGGAGATTAAATTAAATATTTTGATTTATTTAATTTAATGAGATGAAGTGTTAGTGCGAAAACAGATGAATTAACCCAATTTAATTAATTAGGCCAATTACATGAAAATGATGTAATTAATTAATTAGCTAGGCTAATTGAATTAATTAAGTGAAAAGAGGATAGATTATAGAGGAAATTATGTTAATAAATTTATTTTAAGTGTATGACATTGATTAGGACATTTTTCAGTGTTTACATTTTTCCTCTCTTTGAAGTGGGGTACTTGCTGCTTCAGTTCAAAGAATAACGATTTTTGGATTAAAATGTTGCTCAAATCATTTTATTTTATTTTATTTTTTAGATGCCTCGGCGGAAGGATAAAGCTAACTCCCTACCCCCTCGAGAAATCGGGCAAAATTTTCAAATTTTGTGTTGATTTCTCGATAAAGATTGAAAAGTTGTCCCAAGGGTCCAGAAAGGTTCTGGTATGCAAGAATAATGCCAAAAATGCAAAAAATGATTCAAAATTAGGTCCAAATTGGAAAAAGTGATGAAAATGATAATAAACCCCATTAAAAAGGTTAAATTAGGGAAAAAAACCCTAATTTTCTAGCTTAAATAGGCTTAGAGGGGTCATTTTCAATTCATTTGTGCATTATCACTTAAGAAATTCTTACAATTTGAGCTCTGGCCCTTCGACGAAATGGTGTGCCATGAGCTTCCCTGACACATTTTTGATCAAGTTCATGAGTTCCAGTGGCTTCTAGGTGCAGGGCAACCAATATGTGATTTGAAACCTGATTTGAAATTTGAAATTTTGATGCATTTATTAGGCATTAAAATCTAGAATATGGTGGTGTCGCTATATAGCGATGCCCAAACTTCAATCGGTGACACCCAAATGATATATAGCAATGCATATGTCTAGGTCGACACTTTTCCAGATTTGATTTTTAGAGTTTCAAATTTTAAATGGTGACGCATTTATATCTAGTGACACACTTGTTGATTTGAAAGTTAGGGTTAGGTTAGACCAAATTCTAAATAGTGATACCATCTTGTATGGTGACGCATTTGTCAATTTTAATTTTAAAATGCATTGGGCGTCGCTATTTGGATTTTGGATATAGCAACACATTTGTAAACAACGATGCATTTGTGATTTTTGAGACAGAAATTCCAAAAATTAACTTCAATTTTTTGATAATTTCCTGACGTCGTGGACTTCATGGGTGCAGGAGGTCTTCCCACTATTGATGTCAAGAGAGCACAGGCCCATAGTACTAGAGATATTAGGTGATCTATCCGAGTTGCACCAAGAGCACCTGGGAGAGATCAGATTGTGGTATATCGTGTATGCACTTGTTGTGAGGACACATTTGGCTATGATGATAGCTCTGTGCGAGAGATGGCATAGTGAGACCTTGTCCTTCCACCTTCCGATGAGAGAGGCAATAGTGACCTTAGAGGATGTGTGGTGGATATTACGGTTGCCTATCCACGATGATCATGTGATCTATGATCCTGAAGCTAGATTGGATGCTTGCTTTGAGGTAATGGAGATGGACCAAATTGCATTGGTCACATCTAGATTGATTTAGAGACATATAGGGGTCATGTGTTGACATTCATATTGATTGTTGCGACCATCATTTTAGGTTTGGTGGCTCTAGACAGAAGTGGTTGATTCTTTAGTCCAAGTTGGGGCTTGGCTTGGCAGAGGATGCTTTATCAAAGGACTCTTTTTGCATGGTGGCTCGTGATGTTCACCTCATTGTACCATTTTGCGTGATTTCATGTATTGCAACGGGAGAGCCCTCAATGCAGGGATGACACTCCTTAATATTTGGGCATGGGAGCACATTGTAGTGCTTCGGTAAATTGTATAGACAAAGGATTTAGAACCAGATGATCCTATCATATGGAGGTACTGAGGTGCCATTACACTTAGGCACATAGGAAAAATTGGGCTCCCATACTGGCGACGAGTGATTGATGATATGACCGTATTTTGTTGACACCCATGGCTTCAGATGCTGCCATGGTTTGACAATGTACAACAACTCTATTTTTCCAAATAGACTCGTTACATGTAGGGTCGGGAGCATGCTATGATTGAGTGGTATCTCACAAACATGGTAGCTAGATAGTTTGGAGATATCCAAGACAGGCCTGATGATGGCTACAAGGCCATTTTTGCATGATCTACTAGGGAGGTTCTGACCTGGGGACCGATGATTATAGAAGTAGAGGCCATTGAGAGTTTACATTAGTTGGTTGCCTAGCCTTAGGCATACGATCAAGGTCATCCCATTGATCAGACTACTCTCGCTTACGATGCATGGTTCGTCCCTCTAAGGTGACTCGCAGATCCTACAGGTGCTCCTCCTAGAGGGAGGTCGTGGGGTAGAGGAGTTAGGGGCAGAGGATAGGGAGGCCACGATGGCCATGATGGACAGGTTTTGGGGGCTCCTCTAGTGGTACAACAACCTCCTCAATATCCTCCAGTGGTACAACAACAACTAGTGCCACCACCACCACCACCGCTGGATGCCAAAAATTTACAGATACAACAGGTGCAGGTTTTGACGAGTGAGTGGGACTAAGCCCGCTAGCAGATTTTGGTGTTGACTGTTGAGTGAGACCAAGCTTGGCAGCAGGTGGTTGTTGTGATAGCTGAGAGGGATGTAGCTTTGTAGAGAGTTCAAGTAGTCACAGGTGAGAGAGATCAAGAGGTGGCTCGATGTCAGTAGATTGAGAGCCTTATGACATCCACCCATGGTCAGATAGTTTTGAACAAATTGTATAGAGAGGTTGTTACGGAGGTTGCGTACTATATGAAACATTACCACAAAGATGTTTCATAGGCATTCAGATAGCCTAATTTTTCACAGCGGAGCGATGCATGCCCTCGAGCAGAGGATCAACCTAAGTGGTAGGTTGGAGAGGGTAGCAGCCACCAAGGCTAGCTTCGTGATATACAGACACTTTTTGATTTTGGCCCATTCTTTATACTGATATACATTCATGGGCTCCTTTTTGATAGCCTCGTGGATATTATACTTATTATCGATGTACATACATTGATCCAATTTTTTTACCATGACACATTTCTTGATATATATATATAATTTGGATGATTTATGCTATGATGTGTTGACTTTATTTCATGTATGGATGATGTATGGATGCATTTTATTTTATTCTTATGTGATATGTGATGACATGATATGGATGCATGCAATGTTATATTTTTTTTCATTATCTTTTCATGATATGATATGGATGCATTTGTTTTTGTATATTTTCTATGCATGTTATGATGATGATGTATGCATATGGATGTGTGGATGCAAGTGTTTATGATATGCAACGATTTAAGATGGTTAGAATACAAAACCTATATTATTCATCACAGCTCAAATGATTATGCAAAATGTATGATGTGGTATGCAATGATTATGTGTGATTATGCTATGATTATGAGATGCAAGTATGTTGATGGTTTGTGCATGTAGGATGGATGCATTGATGATGTTTTTGAGTGTCATGATACCAAGTTAGTGTGAAGAGAAGATAGAAGAATAAAGAATGAATAGCCATCATTGATGATGATTGCTTCAAAATATCTAACAAGTCCATGACCCATCGAGACTTTATTAGAGAGGGTGACAAGACAATGCAAAATGCAGGATGAAATGTAGGGTGGGTGCTCACACTTCAGAATTGGGATTTTCCATCATTCCTAATGATTGATATAACACATAGACATGATGCATCAAGGTATTGATAACCAGGGTGACGTTGTATCTAGTGTAATGGACTTTGACTCGACAAAAAATAAGGATAGCTCTTGTTCACATCTTGACATATAGAAACTTCATTGGAATGTAAGTTAGAGGTTTAGAACATATTGGACCAAAGCATACACAATAGTCAACAACATACCCCAAACAACCTTCCTACACACAACTAAGAAAGTATGCGCCAAGATTATATTACAAGAGTATCCACAAGCACAACAAATGAAAGATAATGATTGATGCCCCATTCCTTTCTCTCTAAGTCATTTTGGATAGACATCATCAAGAGGTCCTTGGAATGGGTCATTAAGATAAATCATAAGAAAAGGTCAAAGACAAACAGTCAATGTTATCTATAGCTCCTGCCTAGTTTAAGTTTAGCTTAAAGTGATATCTAATACTTATTTCCATCGTAGGAAGGATACATCCTAGGACATGTTGATCAAAGGGTTGTTTGATGTTAGGATGATGATGCTAAGATGAGTTATTTCTATAAAATTCACTTACGCATTTACCTATGATTTAGACTTTAGATTTTGACTTTTAGGTTCACACTTTATGACTTATTATGTTTGCTTTCGACTTGTTTTGCCAAAGGGTGAAGGTGACAATCGTTTATTATGGGTGAAATCTTATTGTGAGTGAAAGCGAGATGGGATGGATGGGTTTTGGATTTTTTGGATGATTTCAATGTTTTTGGTATTTTGAAATGTTTTGAGGCTATTTTTGGTATTTTTGAATGTTTATATTAATGTTTAGAATTTTCTATATTTTTTGAGGTTGTTTAGGGTTTTCTGAATATTTGAGGCATTTTAAGTATTTTGAATGTTTTCTATTGTTTTTGGATTTTCCATTTTCCAAATGTTTTTTGTGTTTTTAGGATATTTGGATGTTTTTGGGATTTTCAAAATATGTGGATGTTTTTGGATTTTCAAGATGTTTTAAATGTTTTTGGATTTCCAAGAGAGTTTCTGAGTTTCGACCAAGAACCTAACCTAAAGAACTATCCTAGGGGCCTCGGGGGCTGATCAAATATTGGCCTTGCCTATGTTATACATGTAGAGACCATGTAGTTTGACTAACTCGGCCCATTTACATGACAAAGATGTGAACAGACAAGAGACGACAACTAATTACAACAGACCGCTAAGAACTGGCATAGGGTGTCTTGGGGCACATCAGTGATGGCCTTGCCTACGTTCAAGCTCAGAGACAATGTAGTTTGACAAAGAGACATTAATTTTTTGGATTTTCGATGTTCGACCTTTTTAGGGTTTTTTGATGTTTTCTGAATGTTTAGGATTTTGCCTTAACAATTTTTTGAATGTTTTTGAATTTTTGCTGTACATGATTTTGTAATTTTTTTTGGATTTTTTGGATAAGATTTTATGAATGTTTTTGGTGTTTTCTAATAAGATGTCCCATGACCTCAAGATTTGCAAGAACCCAATTGTGATGCATAACAAAATTCTCCCAGTGCGATATGTTAGCCTACTTTGATAAATGGAGGACAAACTGACCTTGAGAAAATGCCAAGTAGTGCTAAAGAGTTCATGATACCTTATAGTGAAAAGCCATGATAAGGACATGAATGGGGGATGAATGGTGATGAAAAGAACGATAGGTCAAAAGAGCCAAAAGAATAGATGGAGAGAAATTTTTATGCAAGGTGCCTATTTGCCAGGTTTTCACCAAGGTACTTGCCCAAAGTGCCACTAAAGTGGTTTTCACTAGAGGATGATTTTTTTTATTTACTTTTTTAATCCTTTTTCTCATTTTGTTTTTGGATTTTGACCAATTTTTATGATTTTTTGTATTTTTTTATTTACACCCTTCATGTTTAGGCATAAATTTTTTTGAGATGCAAGTTGTTGATTGGCTCCTACAAGGGTTCACCTTTAGGGGTTGACAATTGGTATGCTTCTGATCCGTAGCTTGCTATTATGACAAAGGGACTCGACTAATTAGGCTCAAACTTTCCTTTATTGTCTTGATTTGGGAGGTTCTTATTTTTCTTTAAGACAAGATTGCCTACCTAGAACAACCGACATTTTATTCTCTTGTTATAGCTCTATTTCAATTGGTTTTGATACACTTGCAAATGATTAAGGGCGTCAAGACGACATTCATCCAAGAATTTTAGCTCATTCAGTGAAGACACTATGTATTCTTCCTTAGTTATCAAATTCTTTAGTGACACTCACAATGATGGGAGTTCAACCTCAATAGGCAAGATGGCTTCTGATCCATAGACTAGGGAGAAAGGGATTGCTCTTGTAGGTGTGTGGACACTGGTTCAATAAGCCCAAAGAGAAAGATTTAGTTGCAGATTTCAATCATGATCAACTTCATTAACTGTTTTCTTTAGAATTTTTAGGATATTTTTGTTCATTGCTTCTACTTAGCCATTTCCTTAGGGATAGTACAGTGTAGAGAATCGATGTTGGATATTGAATCTTTTTCACAGTACTTTCACATCCTGATTTTTGAATGGTGTTCCATTGTCTGAGATGAGGGTTTATGGTACACCATAATGGAAAATTAGGTAACTCAGGATAAACTTGGCTATCTGCTTCCCCGTTATGTAAGTCATAGGAATAGCTTCAACCCACTTAGCAAAGTACTCAGTGGAAGTTATGATAATATTATGGACATTGGATGAGGTTGGAGTGATTTTACCTATGAGGTAAAGTCCCCACTATGAAAAAGGCCATGGTGTAATCATTGGTTGCAACTCTTGAGATAGAGCATAAATTAGATCCCATTCTATTGACAGTGGATGCATTTCCACAACATACTGATGAGCTTATTTTTCCATGGTTGGCCAATAGTACCCCATCCTCAACAACTTCTTAGCTAATGTCATACCACTAGAATGGGACCCACATATGCCATTGTGTACTTTTGTTAAGGTAGTTAAGGCTTCCTCTTGGTTAAGACATTGTAGTAATGTCCCTTCAATGCTTTGACGGTAAAGGGTATCACCTAGGATCACAAATCAAGATGCCTTTTTGACAAAGGTATTTTTAAGGTTCGAGACGATGTCTGATGGAAGGGTTCCTCTATTAAGGTAAATAAAAATTTCATGGTACCAAGGGGATCCAAGACCAACAATGACACACAAAAATTCAGATTCAGGGATTTTGAAAGTTGGTACAAGAAGCTATTCTACAAAGAATTCACATTGAAGAATATTGTTTGGCATGTCTCGTAGTGATCCAATTGTTGCAATGGAATCTACTACTCTATTGTTCATGTGAGGAATCTGCTCAAAAGTTATTTCTATAAAAACATCTTTGAGATTGTCCACCATCTTCTTGTAAGGAGTAAGCTTGTCATCTTTGGTTTGATAGTCGTCATTGACTTGGTTGATAACCAACTATGAGTCTCCATAGACTTTCATTTCTTGTATATGCCACTGAAATGCTATCCTGAGACCTATGATCCCTTCATACTCTTTAATGTTATGATAGCCTATAAGACTTTGGGATGCAATCACCTTGGCGGGTGATGAAAATAATGTTGACTCTTGATCCATGTTTGGTGAACGATCCATCGAAGTACATATTCCACTAAGATGTGAGATTAATAAGGAACATTGGTACATGGGAATGATAGCCTGTAAGACTTTGGGATGCAATCACCTTGGGGGGTGATGAAAATAATGTTGAATCTTGATCCATGTTTGGTGAACGATCCATCGAAGTACATATTCCACTAAGCTGTGAGATTAATAAGGAACATTGATTCATCAGGGAACTCATATATCAAAGGGTTCTCATCATAGATAGGTGCTTCTACTAGCTAGTTGATGAGTGCCTCAGAAATACTTTTAAATAGTCATTTTATGGTATAAAACACTTGGTTATAATATTAATTAACATGAATGGTGATAAACTATATGTTGATATATTTACGTGTTTTACTTTATGTTTGGATAAATTAGTAAATATATTAGAGGTAATGCTTTGCATTGAATGCATTGCTTTTGTGGTAATAATGATGAATTAATTATGCAGTTTGAATCTTTTACTATCATAATTGGTATCCTATTTTTGAGGATCTTATTCAGGGTATTTAAGACTAATGATTGATGACTTAGTTCAAATATAAAGTTAAACTCTCTATTTAACCGCATGAAGACAATCATGCTCTTGATTGCTCCAGATGGATGATGAATCAATGAAGTTTCAAATCAGCTCCTCTTAGTCAGTTTGGGGTCTTCTTGTCCCAACATTGATCTGGCATTTTCCCTTTGTCTATTTTCAGTTTTGTTTGAGTCTTTAGTTTAGACACCTTGTATCTTGGTGGTTAACCCCATGTTTTTAATTCAATAAAGGATATTATTATAAATATCCATCTTTAGGTTTTAGAAAAGGAGTTAGATAATTTTCAATTAGAATTTGTAATTGTTGCACTACTCTATTTTGTGTCCCTGTTTGGGTCAATTTGAATTCAAAATAAGAATTTAACTTGAATCACTGTGTTAGAGGTCTCACTAGAGGAAGAGCAGGGCCCGCTCAACCAAAGGAAGTAACCTTGTGTGGTATTTCTCTAATTTTTTTTTTTTTTTGTTCAATGGATATTGAATCTGGAATGTTAAACCAATTTGAATCATTTTCATCAGCTCTATTTAATTGCTTTTAAGCTAAGTTCATCTTGGTTAGAATGGTTTATTAAATTTATTATAAAGTTTATTGGGCTAATCAAGATTTAGATGTTGTTTGTAGAAAATAATTTTGACAATTATTTGTTAGGTTTAATAGAGGTAATGATGAAAACTTATGGAAAGATGAAACTGAAACTTATTTGGAATTTACTCATGGAATTTAGTATTTATATTTTCTAGATTAATAATTATTTCCTTGCAATTTATTTCTATTCTTTAAATTAGCATTTATTTTTCTAGCAAATCTTAAAACATATTTCTTTTGAAGTAAATTAGAATTAAATTTAAATTTTGAATTCTAGATTAAGAATTAAATTAATTTTAATATTTTCCATGAATCAGTCTCAATCAAGTCAAGCTAAGTCAGAAATAAGTCAACATAACTTTAAATTAGGAAATGAGATAGAATTAATCCTTAGGAATTAGTTGTTGAAGTTCAACTCTTGAGAGCTCCTGAAAGCTCTTGAATGAGCCAAACTGAAACTAGAAGTCACTATTTACATTGCAAAACCCCCCAAAAATCTATGAAAAACATCCTTATCGCATATAGCTTTGAGACACACCCAGTTTAATAATTAAATGACTAAATGATGCAAGTTGTGATATCAATGACCTTTCCCATCATTGGTATGCTATCACTTGTCCTTTTGTTTGCCTTGCGCTCCACATACTCTATGTCAAATTCTATCAAGATCATTACCCATTTATCCATTCGTCCCATGAGAGTTGCTTTGGATAATAGATATTTTAATGGATCAATCTTCACAATGACCTTGATTTGGTGTGACAATATGTAATGCCTGAACTTTTGTGAAGCAAAAAATACCGCTACGCATGCTTTCTCAATGGGTGAATAGTTCATCTCATAGCCTACCAAGGTTTTGCTAATATAGTATATGGCTCTTTCCTTTTCATTTCCATCATGTTGTGCTAAAAGAGCTCCTAGTGTTTTTGGTGTTGCTGAGATGTACAATATTAGTGGCTTGTTTTGTATCGGTGGCATGAGCACTGGAGGTGTTAGTAGGTAATCCTTGATCTGTTGGAAAGCTTTATCACATATATCATCCCAATTGTAAGTTATCCCTTTATGGAGAATATGCGAAAAGGGGTGAGTCTTATTAGATAGTTGAGCTATGAACCTTTTGATGGACTTCAATCTTCCTTGTAATCCTCTCATTTGTTTCAATTTTTGTGGTCTTCCATGTCTAAGATAGTTTTTACCTTTGTTGGATCAATTTCTATCCCTCTTTGTGAAATGATGAAGCCAAGAAGTTTCCCTGATGTGACCCTGAACACACACTTTTTTGGATTCAGTCATACCTTGTATTCTTCAAGTCTATCAAAGATAGGTCCTAGGACTTGTATGTGCTCACTTCTCTTCTTTGATTTTGCAAAAATATCATCCACATAATCTTCAACTATTTTTTGGATCATGTCGTGAAAAATAAGGGCCATTGCTCTTTGATAGGTATCTCCCACATTCTTCAACCCAAATGGAATCACATTCCAGCAGTAGGTTCTCCATGGACAAGTAAAGGTAGTTTTATGTTGATCCTCTTTGGTGATTATGATTTGGTTGTAGCTTGAAAAGCCATCCATAAGCGACAAAATTTCATGCCCAACTGTTAAATCCACACTGAGATCAATGTTTGGAAGAGGGAAATCATCCTTCAGACATGCCTTGTTCAGATCTCTGAAATCAGTGCATATTTTGATGCCCCCAGTGGGTTTTGAGGCTGGTACCACATTTGAAAACCACTTAGGATAATCTATCAGTCAGATGAATCCAACATCAAGAAGCTTCTGTAGTTCCAATTTAACCAAGAGTGTTATCTGAGGGTGCATCTTCCTTAATTTCTGCTTGACTGGTTTGGCGTCAGGATAAACTACTAAATGATGCATAACTACTTCTAAATTAAGGTCTGGAATATTTGTGTATGACCATGAAAATTTAGCTCTTCTTTCTTTGAGTAATGTTGCAAGGTTCTTATGTTCTTCGTCTAACAAAGATTCAACATAGAAGGTGATCTTAGGATCTTCTTTTGTTCCCACATTGACTGGTGTAGCCTTTTTTTCTAGTACCGCTGACTTCTCTAGATGGATTGCACTAAGGGGGAGATTGAATCCCTCATCCTTGGGAACCTCACAGAGGTTTTCACCGTCGGATGAATCCTTTATTTTTACTATTTTGGGATTAGAGAGTGCCATCAGGTGGTTTTCACTCAAGGATTTACATGCTGATTGCATTTCATTTATTTTGCGACTGAAGGATTCAATGGTCTCCCCATAGTATGCCCCTATATCGAGCTCTATGTCAAAGCCTAATTTATGATCTTCTAATGATAAGTTGTCTTAGATTCACATGAATTTTGAGATTGCTTCATCATTTTTGAATAAATCTAGAATCGGTGGTCCTTGTTGGTCCATGACAATGAGTTGTGGGTATACCAGGCATATTTTAGTTGGTTGGTTGTTTGAGACAAAGGATGTTATGGATATCATGAAGAGGGTGTTGTTCTCAAATGGGTCAGCAACATCAATAGGAAAATCATCAAAGGTAGTATCATGTGATGTAGGTGACCAAGAGGAAGCCTCAACTCATTTAGTAGCAATAACTTTTCCAATAAGTGTGACCTTGCTAGTAGTACAACCTAAGCCAAGATTTTTTAGTCGTTTCTTAGGAACAATGGGTTCTAGTAAACCATTGCCATTTTGTCCTAGCTTCTCATTCTTGTTATACCCCATGCTTTGCATTAGTTGTAGACCTTTGTTGTCATCTTCCATGGGAAGAACAAGAATAGGTCGTTCATCTTCTTCTCTAGAGGATTTTAGAGATATCTTGCTCATGGACGTCTTCCTAATTCAAATCTCCCCATTTGGTAAAGGTAGTAGCTGCCATCTTGATTATTTTTGGTTCTTTGGTGCTAGATGTTGGTTTCCTGTGAGTTTGAGGAGAAATAGGTAACTCTCCTTTGAAAAAAAGTGTCTTTCAATATTTTGTAGCTTCCACAACTGTCATCTTGGATTACTGCTTTGACATCAAGTATTCTTTTCACAATTGGTACTTGTGATGTTGAAGTAGAGGCTAGAGATGATGGGTCAACAAATGAGCTCGATGGTGTAGGTCCTTCATCATTTTTGGGTATTTGTGGCATCTTATAGAACTTGGCTTCAAGAATTTTACAGTAATAGAAAGGTTCAGGATCTCCATGGATAGTGATTTCTCTACCCTCAAAAGGAAACTTCACACACTAATGATAGGTTGAGGCTACAGCTTTCAAAGCATGGATCCAAGGTTGACCAAGTAGTATGTTATATGGAAGATCAAGATCAAGTACTTGGCATGTAGTTTATGCAATAAGAGGTCCAACTTGGATAGGGAGTGTTATGATTCCTTGTGATACCCGTTCTTGGCCATCATATGATCTGATGGTGGTACACTTTGTCTTCTCAATAGTATCTTCTAAATAGCCTAGATGCTTGATTAACTATAGGGTACAAATGTTTAGACCAACACCTCCATCTACAAGGCCTCTTTTGACCTTGTTTTTATGGATGACAACCTCAAGGTGTAAAGCATAGTTATGAGATGGTTGTGATGGTAAATCTTCCTCAAAGAAGGTGAGAAGATGGCTATTGATATGCCCTACCATAGCTTGAAACTAATCAGTATAAATGTTCTTGGGAACAGATGACTCGGACAAGGCTTTTTCCAGTATTTCCCTATGTGCAAGAGATAATTTCAGAAGTTCCTAAATTAATATTTGAGACACGGTATGTTTATGTTGATCTATAAGATTGTACTTGGTAGGATTAGATGCGGGAAAAGTAGGTTGTGTCCTAGATTGAGCTGGGACAACTCCTTGAATGATTATTTTTCCACGCCATGTCATGACTCCATATTATGTACTAGTGTAGATGTCTAAATTTGGACACTTAATTTATCCAAATTCATCCCCTTTCCTCTTATTTTCGTTAATTAAGTAATACTACTATTATTTAATTAATACCTTTAATTCTGCCAAATCCCTAAGGTATCTAGTTAAATAATTAAATACCTTCCTCTTTCATCAAATGAATTAAATAAATATCACATTTATTTAATTCCTCCTCATGTCACATCCTCCATCTTTTTTTACCTAATCTTAATCCTTCTTCTAATCCCATCATTAGGATGTGCACATGCCTAATCCTTGATTAGGATGTGTCACATCCTCCAACTTTTGCAAGTTGGCCTCTAATCTCTCTTAGCCACCTAACCATCCTCTAATCCTTCACTAACTAGCCTAATCAACCTCTCAAGGAATTTTTAATTCCTTTTATCCTTCCAAGGAATATTAAATTCATTTTCTCTTCCCCATGTCCTTTATGACATGTGTCCTTAGTCAACCCTATTAAATGCTTTTCTTTTTGACAAGGCATCTCCCCATCCCTATGTGAATTTTTAATTCACTTTTCATCCCCAATGCATTTAAGGAATTTTAAATTCCTTCCCTCTTCCCCATGAGAATATTTGAGGAATTTTTAATTCCCCACTTGTCCTCTCACCCACATGGGGACAAGTACCTCCTTTATGAGGAGATCTTGTCCAATCCCAAGGTACTTTGTACCCCCCTCCATGTCATGTCCTTCTCCTTCCACCTCATGTCCACTTCACCTTTTAGGGCTATCTCACATGCCACATGTCAAGATGTGAGGGCTTGTGAGTTCTCAACTCACCTTAGCCCTACATCTTGATATTTGGTGGATCAATCTCAACCATCCATTTCCCCTAGGATTTCCCAAAAATCCTATAAATACCCCCTCTTTTCTCCCATTTTGGAGAGATCATTTGTGCTAGCCAAACTCTTGCAATTTTGTTTCTCAACTTATACTTAGTCATTTTCTTGTTTTCATCCACTTGCACTCATCCTCACAACATCATTTAGCTTGCATCTACTTGCCATCCAAGGAGCATACACATCAAAGATCGAAGGGCCAACCAAAGGATCGACTCGAAACAAGGTATAACATTTGTTTGTTGCTTTTGTCTTGTTTTGTTTCCAACTTAGGCTAATCTTGAGGTGTAGGTTGTTTTTAGTTGTTTATTTTGCACTCTTCTACTTGTTGCTTGCTTTCTAACACTTAAATTTGACCTATCACATTTTTGGCATGCAGGTCAGGACCCACAAACGGGTCTCTTTCTTTCACGTTTGCTATTTTTGCATTTTTGCAGGTCCAAGTTGAGTAGCAGGGCCTGTCCTCTATGATGTGGTTGGTCTGGAGTGGCGGTTTGGTCCTAATTCAATGGCGGACGGTCCTAATTTAGTGGTGGTGGTCCTAATTGATGGCGGACGGTCCTGGGTGGATCACGTCCCTCTGATGGCGGACTGTCGATCGGTGATGAAGCGGTATGGTCCTAAATCGATGGATGGTGGATCAGTGGACCCTATTCGATGGCGGACCTATCCTAATTGATGTGGATCTGTCCTACAAGTCGGACCTCTCCTCCAGAAGGTAAAAATTTCCAGTTTTTCCCGAATTGTCTTTTGGTAAAATAGGAACATAGTTTAATTAAAGGGGTGTCAATAAACCTTGCTTGGCATGTTTGGGAAGGCTATTTGACGTATCCAATCCCCTTGCGCCATTTGGCGATCCTGGGTGACGAGAAATCGTAGCTTTCCAAGTCCTTTTGAGTCACCCTTTTTCATTTCTTAGTGGGACCTGCTTGGGGATTTCATCACCCCAAGGGACGATTCCAACCACGCGTATCGGCGGGGTATATAAAGGGGGGAGAGAAAAAGCTGTACCTCAATCCAACCACGTTGTAATTGGTGAAGCGTCGGGATGACGTGAAGAGTTGGTCCGAGCCTCTAGTATCTCGCTAAGGTTCCCGACTCACGCTTGTAACGGGTTGGTGTTCACGGTTTGGGCCTCACGTACTGTGCGTATATCGAGGACTCCTTAGCAACCATGTTTATCCTAGAGTAGAAGACTTTGTTGGCCATACCCATCTCTACTAATCTTAGGGTTGTGTTGTCTGAATTGTCTTTCTCGTGCAAAACTAGTCATTATTAGTGTTTGCTATATTTTGGGTCCTTTGCCTAACCCATCCATCAAAACATCAAGCCTAAACTTATCCTTTTGGCGGACTTGTCCTTATCCTTTGGCGGACATGTCCTTGTGCAGTGGCGGATTTGTCCCAGTGTAGTGGCGGATCTATCCCAGTACAGTGGCGGATTTGTCCTAGTGCAGTGGCGGATCTGTCCTAGTGCAGTGGCGGACCTGTCCCAGTGCAGTGGTGGATTTGTCCTACTGTAGTGGCGGATCTGTCCTAGTGCAGTGGCGGACCTATCCCAGTGCAGTGGCGGACCTGTCCCTGTGTAGTGGCAGACCTGTCCCAGTGCAATGGCGGACCTGTCCTAGTGCAGTGGCAGACCTGTCCTTATGCAGTGGCGGATTTGACCTTCTGCTCCTTCTTCTTGGGGCTTCCATTTCCACACTGTTTGTCCAATTGACTCCGTTCGAAAATAGTTCTTCTCATTTTTTTGTGCTCTTTCCGATGATATATACCACTTCATACTTTTGAGGAGTTGGCCGGGGCACCCTTTTCTTCACCATCTGCCTCCTCAAGGGGGGCATACCCTACCATTCTCATCTGTTTACTCATTCCGAGTAAACGTTCATCCATTTAACACATCCTTTCATCATTCTAAACTCTTGTTCTGTCATTTTGATCATCCATTTCACACCTCCTTTCCTCATTCTGAACTCTCGTTCAGTTGTTCCGATCATTTGTTTACTCGTTCTGAGTAAACATTCATCCATTTCACATATCCTTTCATCATTCCGAACTCTCGTTCTATCATTCTGATCATCCGTTTACTCATTTTAAGTAAACGTTCATCCATTCGACATATCCCTTTATCATTCCGAACTCTCGTTCTGTCATTTCGATCACCCATTTCGCAGTCCCTTTCATCATTTTGAACTCTCGTTTTATCGTTCTGATCATCCGTTTACTCATTCTGAGTAATCGATCATCCATCCCGATCAACCATTTGCTCATTTTGAGTATTTGCTCATCCATTTCTATCATCCATTCCTCCAATCAAATCATCCAAATCCCTTGAACTTCGTCTCGGGTTATTATCCAAATTGACTAAGGTGTCTAATCTGATCATCATCATTAATATCCTCTTAGGGTTGTCATCCATCCTAAGTTAATCATCATCGTCGGCCCAATCAATCCATTTTCAATCTCAAAGTGGATTCGGTGCCCCAATCATCTCTTTGTCATTTAATCTGATCAATCAGTATCCTAAGTCATCTAAGATAATCTTTGAACGAGATTTGTAGTCTCTTTCATCATCCGTCAGTTGATCTTATCAATCAGTCATCGATCAATCTTATCCAATCCAATCCAATCCAATCCAATCGCATCCCTATCCAATCACCTTTGACCCAATCAATCTACTTCCATCTCGAAGCAGATTTGGTGTCGTAATCATCCTTTGATAATCCAATCCGATCATCAAAATCAATCCCATCCAATCATCCAATCATACTAATCTGAGCTTTAATCCAATCCCGATCTGAGCTTGTCCTAAATCCCAATTTGGGCTTTTGTCCATTTCCATCCAAAATCTTTATCCATCATCTTTATCCTTTCATCATCATGAATTCTTATCCTCCATCAATAGTGGTCAAGGGAAACCCTAATTACGTCGGCCGATATGAAATCTTGTTGATCAAGAGGTTACGACATAGATCCCCTTGACACTATCATTGCTAGTAAGCTTTCTCCACCCACATTCCAAAATCCAATCACCCCATTGAGTTATCCCATCATGTCTTCATCTATGCCTAATCACACTCCTTATGCTACCTTTGACAAGGGATGTCCATCATATCCATCATATCCTTCATCTACATCATCCCCTTATCCTAGTTTTCCATCACAATACCCCTATCTTGATCCCCCATCCACATCCTCTTATCTCAATCCTTCATCCACATATACCCACTACCCCAATCTCCCATACCAATCTGCTCAACCTAATCCTACATTCACACCTTCCTATCCTAGTCAAACACACCCATCAACTTACCCTAATCCAACATCTGCATCTCCCTATATTAATCCAACACCTACATCTTCCCATCCTAATCCACTATCCCAATACCTTTATTACAACATGCCGCCCATATCTTCTACCAACGATCCACCGTCTGTGTCATCCTATCCTAATTCACCATGCCAATACCCCTATCTTAACCCTTCACCTAATTCCCCATCTATTCCCAGTCCTGCATCCAATCCCATTCCCCTATCTAATCCTAGCCCACCAATCCCTAGTCCTAATCCCCCACTAATCCATAAATCTTCATCCACTCCCACCTCGCCATCTCAGCCTAGCATATCCAAGTTTCTCCAAGGACTTATAACAAATGAAACATCCCCCACTCCACACATTGCAGTCGTGGAACCGTGCCATCCCAACCCATCATCCATGGTCATTAGTGACGAGACCCTTCTCCATCCAACACCTATCATTGATGATACCATCACATCCTCTGAATCTACTGAGTCCCCATCTCCTACCATCACATCTGCTGAATCCATTGAGTCCCCATCTCCTACCATCACATCCTCTGAATCCACTGAGTCCCCATCTCCTACCATCACATCTACCAAATCCATTGAACACCCACCCCCTACTCTGAGAGCCGTCGAACCTATCGATGACACCCAAATCCAATCCACTTCTTCCACTCTTAGTATCCATTCCTAGGAATATTTTGAATCCTCCATCCTTCCATCTTCCCCACTTAAAGAGTCCCCCCATGACCCCATTATCATGCCTCCCACATATGATGAGTCATGCCAAGATCCTGATCCAAAGCATGCCAACATATCCCCTTCTCTATATCAAGATCCTACCATCCCATCTAGTCCTACTCAAGATCACACTGCTCCATCCACTCCATCTCATAACCCCTTTGACATTCAAGATCTTGTCGCTCCATCACATGAGCTCAAGCACACAAAATCAGATCCTATCATATCCCTACTCTCTCCATACCACCCATCCAAATGTCGCTATCCCATCATCTCCCTTCTCGTGATCCCCCATCATCAGCCAAAATGCTATCCCCACAATCAGCTTGCATATCCCCTGGTACTCTCACATTCTTTAATGGTGGCCTCCTTGCAAAAGAAAAACACAGTGTATATACCACCCATCATCTCCCACCTAATAATGGACTCGCATCATGTTTTTAGAATAACAAAAATCCCATAATGGATCGCATGCTCAAGAACATGAACTATCAAGGAAAAGGTCTAGGCCTTCACGAGCAAGGTATTTTAGAGCCCATCCAAGTCAAAGAACAAATCTACATGCAAGGTCTTGGATCTATTTCCCAAGACTCACAATCTAAAGATGTTGGTACAACTTCTAGACATCCTCAACAAGCCTTCTCCAAAAGAACTTTTGGCTCTGCCCATCACTCCACCAGATCATATGCTACCATCCCTCCTCCTCTATCATATCACCTCAAAACAACCGTCCATATTTCTCCTTCATCTGCTCCATCCATTTTGGGTCCTTACATCCCTCCATCCACAATCGCCCATCCTTCATCTACTGCATCCATCTTGGGTTCTTATGTCCCTCCACCCACTCTATCCATCTTGGGTCTGTATATCCCAAGATCACCTCCTCCATCTCATCCTTTCACCCATCCAACACCTATACATGTCATCCATCATAAACATCCCTCTCGCATATCCCATAATCAGGATCAACAAAGGCACATACCTAAACATCCTCCATCTACACATAATCCTCATCATCCTACCTCCATTGCTCCACATCATCCATCCCCTCACACCCATCCCATTGCTAGTATGAGCACTTTGGATGCCAGAGGAAAAATGCATCAATCTAAACACCCACATGAATCTAAAGCTTCCCATGTCCCCTCTAAAATACAGGGTAAAGAAACGAAAAACAAAATCCCAAATCAAAATCAAATCTATAGCTCGCAAAGAGCCAGCAAAGCAAAGATCAAAACCATGTGGATCCCAAAGAATAAAGATGCAATACCTTCAAATGAAAAATATGTAAGAACATCCAAAGTTGCTAATCCAAAAGCTAATTATAGATCCATTTCACCTCCTAAATCTATTTTGAGTCCCTATGTCCCAAAATTCGCTATTCCATCTCCTCCATTATCCCCACATTCTCCATCCATTAATCCTCTTATCTTTTCACATCCATCACCACATGTGCCAATGTTGGTCCTGAACTCATCTCCCCATCACATATCCGCCCCATCATTCCATCCATACGCTTTTCAACATCCCACCCATTATCCCATGTATCTCCCCCATCAAATCCCTCTAATTCATCCTCTAGCATAATCCATTTATCCTAAGGTTGTACCAACATCCAACTGTCAGTTCGAATATGAGCTCTTAATACTTGATATAGAACTTGATGCTTGAGTCCTTCATCCATATCCTTATCGCATGTCTTCTAAATCCACTTATTTTCCTCCCTATCCTTATCCATCTCCTTCCGCATACTATCCAAAAAATCCAAAAATCCAAAAAAAGTCCAAAAATCCATAAAAGTCCAAAAATCCAAAAAATCAAAAAATCAAACATCAAAAAAATAAAATAGTAAAGAGAAATAATCCGTCCAATGGTGAAAACATGGCAAACAAGCACCTTGGATAAGTACCATGATGAAAACCTGGAAAACAGGCATCATGCGTAAATCCCCATCTACATTGGGGGCAATTTCCTGATTTGCATTCCCTCCATCCATCCGCTATGCTTCCTACTGCGCTTTCAGCTATGCACCCATCTTATTGCTATACATCATTTTCGTCCATCCCCTCCATCCTATTGAGCTTACACATCCTTCTTGGCATATCTCATTTATCCCAATCCTTCCATCCTCCTTGTGATCTTGATAATAATGGGGCAAACATATAAGCATGCTTTGGACACCTCTTAGCATACATTCCCCTCATCCGTACACTATCCCAACTATTATTCGCACTCGTCCATCTTCCTTATCCAGCTGTCATGCTACCTTCCATATCCCTTCCTTATCCATACATCCTATCTTCATCCATCTCACTCTTTTATTTTCCCATCCACTTGTCTTCCATCCTTCATTCCTCCCTGCACATGACATATCTAGAGTGGGGGCATCTATCTTCCTTTGTGCTACAGTCCTTGGAGACATCATTCATCCTGTCCAATCACATCCTTGTCGTCTCCCCATCCTTATCTTCCTCTCCATCCCTACCTCTATCCCCCATCCCGTTCATCTTTCATCCCTATCTCCCCATCCTCATCCTCATGTCCATCCATCAAAACACTCCCTTTCATATCCCCATCTTTGTCTTCCTACCAATCCCTTGTGTTTTCCCGCCCTCGTCTTCTTATACATCCAAACCTTCCCCCATCCCATCCCCCCATCTCCCCCCCATCTCCCATCTCCCCCCGCATCCAAACCATCTCCCCCCATCCCATCACCCCCATCTCCCCCCATCCCCCATCCCATCTCCTCCCATCTCCCCCATCCCATCTCCCCCCATCTCCTCCCATCTCCCCCCATCCCCCATCCCATATCCTCCCATCTCCTCCCATCTCCCCCCATCCCATCTCTCCCATATCCTCCCATCTCCCCCCATCCCATCCTCCCATCTCC